>CAXKSV010000124.1:0-16590 GCA_964056405.1 Acronicta alni | reverse complement strand
CATTCTTCAATGCTCACCCAACAACAAACAACACAACAAACCCCACACTAGGATTCGTCGTTTAAGTAAATTAGCTTCAAGTGAAATTATTACTTATTTTAATATTGTATTAAGTGTTTCAATAAATGATTATTATTATTATTTTGTCCTTTATTTATCTTGTTTCTTATAAATTATATTTTTAAATATTTTTTTAAAATTAATTAAAAAACAAAAATAGAGGCTCATCATTATTATTATACTCCAGAAATCCTTGAGAATATTATTTTATCTATTTTAAAAGTCCTTCACGCACCTCGAGTAAAACTCTAAGGTATGCAGGTTTCCTCACGATATTTTCCTTCACCGTTTAAGCATGTGATAATTAATTAATAATACACACATGATTTCGAAAAGTCAGACGCGCGTGTTTTGGATTCAAACTGAAGACCTTTGACTTGGCAATCCAATGGTTATATCACTAGGCTACCAATGCTTGTGTGTATATCTATGTACCTACCAAAAATGTACTTACCCATGTACTGCATCCTGTACAACAGTAGGCAGATCCTCCAGTGGAAATCTGACATACACCTCTTTACTTTTATATTGGGGATCATATTCCAATTCCGCCTCTGCTAATGCTGTTCTGAAAAATATGTGTAGTGTGTATTATGTATCAGTATTTTATCAAGTTTAATAATCAGACCACAAAAAACACTCTCACAAATATAAAAGAATCGAATTACGCTTTTGTATTATTAAAATAAATAAATAACTATGTTGTTCAACCGAAATGACTTATTTTACAGTTCAAATGCCATACAATTTTTACAGAGATGGAGCCCTACAATATGCCCTTATAAAAAGACTCGGTGAATCTAGCCTTCTAGGAAGATTTGCTAGTAGAATGAGACTGAATGTAAAATGGCTCTCAATGTTAAAGGAAAACCCATCCAGATTTATTAGACAAACACAGGGCTTATTGTTTTCAAACAAATAAAAGTATAAATAGTTATGTAAAAACAAAAAACAAAACTTTTTAAAGATCTTAAAGAAAGTAAAATTTGGTCTCAGAACTTACTTTGAAGAAGGTGACCAATAAACAGGTTTTAATGCACGAAAAATCAATCCAGACTTATACATTTTATAGAACTGCCTTAACTGATTTTGTACATAGCCTTTATTTAACGTCAAGTAGCACTGCTCATCCCAATCGGCCATAACACCCCATTTCTTAAAAGCATCTTTCTGTCTTTCCACAGTCTCTAAAGCAAATGTTCTAGCAATTTCTCTGATGTGTACTGGATCAGATATTTGGCCAGTTTTTGAAGATTTCTTGGCCTTCTGTAATGCTTTTAACTCTATGGGTAGACCATGGCAGTCCCAACCAGGGACATAGTGTACTCTGTTACCTTGAAGTACTTGACTCCTGTTGTTTATGTCTTTTATTATCTGAAAATCATTCCATTTTTTTCTAAAAAATACACCCATGCACCATTGAATTGTTATAGGAAGAAATATTTCCATATTTAAAAGAGTAACAAAATTCTGAAAATATGAAAATTAAATTGCAAATACTAATATTGTGGTAAATTATAGTGACATACCAATATTGTGGTAACATTTGTAATGGTTCAAGACTGCAAAACTTAATAATATGTTTAGAAATTATAATTATTATTTTTTTTTATTTTTTTTTTATTTAATTCAGGCTACAAGGCCCATATAATATAAAATACTAATTATGCAAGAGGTAGTTGAATAAACTCATTTAAATTATTATTTAAAAATAAATGTGCTGCAACATTGACCATCATGTGAGATATTTATCAAGCAGTCAACCCTATTCAATATTTAAAAGAAAATCTATCAATAGTTCGGTGTTAAAATTGTTTCATAAAATATACATAAATATCACACAAATAAAAAATGATGACATAAAAAAGTATTCACCTTATTAACGGCGTGGCCCATATGCAAATCTCCATTGGCATACGGTGGGCCATCATGAAGTACAAACTCTGGACCTTTCAAGTGGTTCCTTTGCCAGTTATAGAGTTCCGCAAACTGGGCAGTCTAAAAAAAACATTGTAGATAAGAATGGATCAATGGATAAATAAATACGTAATTCAACTACTAGGGGATTAGTTAAATTCAAATCTTCCAGTTTCTTGTGCTTTTAACTTGAATTACCTTTTGAATCTCCTCTTTTATAGCATTACTTGATCTAGCAGGGAAATTTGTCTTTGGAGACAGAATTGTATGAGAATATGTTTTGGTTTTTGGCGCCGCAGAACTTTTCCCACGAATACAATTTACACATGCCCATTTTGTCACAATTTTCCTGTATTTACAATATAAAATATTTGATTTTTTCGCAAAATACATGTTTTTAGGTTATATGTTTTGTTATGACTGATAGATGACGTTTTGTGTATTAAGGTTGGTAGAACCGATACCCGACTTAATCATTTTGTCTATGTAATTTAAACGCAGTGTATACAATATATTATAACGGACCTAATAATTAATATGAAATTTTATATCGTGCTAAGTCGCATTTTTTATTATCTATTCGTTTCTGAACTGTAAATAATCATCATATAATTTGCACAGATTAATGATAAAATAGGTACTTTGTTTATTCTGTGATTTGTATCGTTCTTTTTGACGTACGCTGTTTCAAAACAACACATGTTTTGTTTTGTGCGTATTGCTATTTGCTAATACTTTTAGTTTCTCGTTGTTGAATTCAAGTAAAACTATTCCAAAATGGTAAAGTATTGCATTATTTGGTCAGAACCATGTTTTTATTGAACATTATTTACTGTAAACTGCAATAAACAAGTCTAACCTAATTACAGCCTAAGACAAAAAAGAAATTTATAGACCGAAAGAAAGCGGTGACGTTCAACCTGGTGCACCGGTCACAAAGGGACCCTTTAGCTGCTGATGAGACTGCCCCACAGCGCGTTCTTGTGCCTGTCAATGCTAACATACCACAGAAGAAGGATAAAGAACAAGTGAGTTTGAGACATGTTTTTGAATGAATACACATTAATTACTTGATTATAATGTAAATTGAGGTCTCCCTCTGGAAAACTACTAGAACTAATTCTGTAATAATTGAAGAAAATGATTCCTAGTCAAGCAAAAATGAGTTATAATAAGTACTTACTGAAGTTATTCATATGTTTCAGTACTATTTTACCTAATTAACCTAATGTTACTTAAAATTTTCTATAGTTTCTGTTATTTGTAACTGAAACCATTACTAAACATAGTCATTTAAACAATGTTTGCATTGTTATGCCTGCTTTTAAGTTTTTTTTATTTATATAAACTTTATTGTACACTGATAAAAATACAATACATCAGGATATAACTTAATTTAAAACACATTTTTTTCTCTATTTTAGTACTATGCAATTCACTTTCTCAGTGATTATGATTTTTCACAGGAGCTTACACCAGAACAGCGCAGGGAAGAACAACTCAAATATGGAATTTACTTTGATGATGACTACAACTATTTACAACATCTCAAGGATTCCAGAGAAGTCACACTTGTTGTGCAACCTGTAAGTTCCCACATAACATAGATACTCTGAGTCTGATCATGGGGATCACTATGATTTGTCAGACTGCTGATCATGGGGTTGTGGGTTCGATTCCCACAGAATGCAAATTTTTATCTGATAAAACATAAGTGTTTGTGTTTGACTGGGTGTTTCTTATGTATTATAAGTATGTATTTACAAAAAAAAGTATAATATAAGTATTATATCCATTATCTAATACCCATAGTACAAGCTCTGCTTAGTTTGGGATTAGATGGTGCTGTTTAAAAATGTCTGAAAATATTTATTATATTGATACATAATTACTTGTACATATTTCGTCATCAGGAAATGCCGGCACTATCTAGTATTAGACATTAAGCTTAGCATTAGCTTTCATGAAGTCTCCTAGTACAGTTTAAAGTTACTCACAATCTGTGAGCCCAAACAATGCCCCTGAATGTTTTAATAAAAGTCCCGGCTTGCATGCTCATGTTTGCTTAAGTTTATAAACCAATTAACTATTGCCCGCGCCTTTTATAATTATCGCAAAGGAGTTTTTGAGATAAAAGCTAGTGTATATCCTTCTCCAAAGTCTAATCTATCTCTGTACAAAATTTCATCAAAATCAGTTCAGCGGTTTAGACATGACAGCATAATAGACAGACAGAGTTACTTATGCATTGATTTAATGTTAGATAATAATATTACAGCTGGTTAAAAATTATTATATCAATAGTATTGTATCTGTTGTCTATACTCCATTTGGTTAGGTCTTTTTAGGTTATTTTTAGAAGGCACATTGTAATACTTTATGACATAATTATAAATTTTAATGTAATTAATTGTTCGCAAGCTTAAGAATTAACAATTACCATTTAATATTAAACAAAGTAGTTAAATATACTAGTACATAAAAGGCAAAGTTATTTTAAATGATTAAATAATTTATTTTGGTTATGTTTTATTTCGAAATGAAAAATGGCCCTATAAAAGAACCTTTTTTATGATTTGTTTAACTTTAGTTAAGTACCTAACCAAATGGAGTATATAATAGTACCCATACACATACCCAGTATAAACTCTGCTTAGTTTGGGACTGTGTAAAATTGTCCAAAAATATTATTATTTATTTATTTTTATGCTTCACAGAAACCAATTCACAAAAGGAAGGAGAAATCTGCAGGAGAGGAAATAACAGAAGATGGTGAAACAATCCCGGTTACAGAGGCACTCAACCTGCCCAGCTCTGTGTTTGCTTCAGAGGTTGAAGAAGATGTTGGTCTACTGAACAAAGCTGCGCCGCAAGGTATGTTTAGTTTGATAGTAATAAGGAAATACATTGTAGATCATACTAATATTGTAAATAAATAATAAATAAAATGTTTGGGACATTTTACACACCACCATCTAGTCCCAAACTAAGCAGAGCTTGTAATATGGGTACTAGACAATGGATATAATATCTAAATACTTATTTTTTGTAAATACAAGCTATGTGTGGTGGACTATAGCCTAATTCCTCTCAATCTGATAGGAGACCCGGTGCCCAACAGTGGGAGAGTATATGGGTAGATGGTGATGATGAAACACATATTGTACGTAAGAAACACCCAGTAGCACAAAGACACTATGTTTAGCACATAAATATTTGTGTCCGTGGGATTATAATCCACAACCTTGTGATCAGCAGTTCGACACTCGAACCACTAGACTGCAGACGTCGACATAAATGTAAAAGTAAATCCCGCCCTTCACTGCCTCCTAGTGTATTAGCTGGGAAGAAAAAGCGACAAATTCCCCAGTAACACATTTCTGTCGGTAAAATTATATAAAACAAAATTTTTATTATGCTTCAAAGTCATAAGTCAAACATTTTATTACAATTAGACCATTACGGCACTTTTGAAAAGTCTAAACTAGTTGCACGGTTCCAAAATGTGGGTCCTATGGAGAAGAACCGGCAAGAAACTCCATAGACACTCTTTTTAAAAAAAACATGATTACAGTGTTCATCTGGGCTTACAATATAAATCTGAATAGTTCATGAGATCTAGAGTCATTGCACATGTTTTTGCATCGAAGTTAATACTCAAGAACTTTAGTAGTAGCCAGTGTGTGTTAGTGTTTATCAGAAACACATTCACAATGTTTTTTTAATTCTATAATGCCACTTAAGCGTCTTGGGTTTGAGTGTGGCTCTTACAATTCCTCGTAAAGTAGTATAAAACATGGTAGACTTAATACTTTAATTTACGTGGGAATCGCACCCAGGACCTCTAGGATAGCAATCGCCCTTACGACCTCTTCACTAATCAGGCAGTTTAGGCAGAGTAATTAACGATTGCAGGTATGTTTTAGGTCCTAAGTAATAATAATAATAAGGTCTCTAGTTCGAATCTAAGGGACGCACCTCTGACTTTTCGAATTCATATGCATATTAATAATTAATCATCACTCGCTTAAATGGTGAAGGAAAACATCGTGAGGAAACCTGCATACCTTAGAGATTTTTCTCGACGGTTTGTGAAGTCTGCCAACCCGCACTAGGCCAGCGTGGTGGACTGTAGCCTAAATCCCTCTCAATAAGAGAGAAGGCCAGCGCCCAACAGTGGGACAGTATATGGGTTGATGATGATGAATAATAATAATAAATGATCCTACTGTCAGTGTTCATTATATTTTTCTTTTTACAGGATTGTGTCTGGATTTAGATCCAGAAGTAGTAGCCGCATTGGATGATGATTTCGACTTTGATGACCCCAACAATGAACTGGAAGATAATTTTATTGATCTTGCTATGGCTGAAGGTAATAACCGAGGTGTTAGTAATGTGTAACAATACCATAATTAGTTATTACATACCATCCATCATGCCTGTATTCCACGAAGGGTTAGGCAGAGGTGTATTAATGTACACCATGTGGCCGCATACAGCCACCTGATGGTAAGCGGTTACCATAGCCTATAGACGCTTGCAACACCAGGGGTATCACTTGCGCGTTGCTGACCCTGTAAAACGAAAGAGGAATAGTTGGGTTGAAAGGTCAAAGTCCCCCCACTGCCAACACAACGTTTCCTCGTGGAGCACTGGCAACCTTGCTCACCGTAAAACACAACAGCTCGAAGCAGTGTTATTTTACTTAGATTTTTTGCAAGGCGGAGGTAATTCCTCATTCGGACAGCTCCCAATTTGAGTGGAATTACTCCCACTATGCCCTACCTATCTAAGAGAATAGTTCGGCAACCTATTACGTTTATGATGTTTAGGTCCCATGTAATAGGTGGCCTATTGCCATTAACTGGGCACAAATCCAAACTCCCGAGCTGGTTGGTACTGAGAATTTCATAGAAAAACCCACAAATACTGCTCGACCCAGGACTTCTAGCCTAGCAGACGCGCTTAAGACCGCTAGACTTACGAGGAAGTGTTTAAAATTAGTTATACTTTATATTTTGAGATTGTGAGCAGTGATCAATGGACGGTATGACCAATGGACTACAAAGGTGAAGGTCTCAATCTCGAATCCAGGGCTCTGATCGTCGAAATCATGTGCGTATTAGAAATTAATTATCACTTGCTTAAACGGTGAAGGAAAACATCGTGAGAAAACCTGCATACCTTAAAGATTTTCTCGACGGTTTGTGAAGTCTGCCAACCCGCACTAGGCCAGCGTGGTGGACTATAGCCTAATCCCTCACAATCTGTGAGAGGAGACCCGTGCTCAGTGGGGCAGTAAAATGGGTTGACGATGATATTTTTTATAACAACTGTATTCTAAAGGGTCCGGCGATGAAGACTATGAAGGTGATGATGGGGACAGCCTGTCTGATGGTGATTCTGATAAGGCGTTCGCGTCAGACCTCGATTCTGATGACGCCAGTGATTCGGTATGTTACTATGAAATCTTTCTTTCTCCGAGCATTTTCTCAACTATATTTATTTATTTATATGTATATAACAATCTTACCTACACTATCATTACAGATCTATGATCCAATGCGACAGGGTGGCCTTACTAACTAAATCCTAAGTCTACACCTTATACCTAGTTCAAAATTATCTTAATCTAAATAACTTATTAATATTGGGGTCAGTGTCAGTCTAACCAGATGCGGCTGAATATCAGTATTTTACACGAAGCGACTGTCATCAGACCCCCGACCCAATTTTTGGGTAAGACCGATACCCTGATGATAGACTGGTTGTCAGGCTTTTTGAACTTCTGACTACCAATAACGATTGTCATAGGTGTTCGTATGACAACCGGGACCGAAGGCTTTATCTGCTCTCGGGTCTAGATGTGTTAAGAACAGACACCCATCCACAGACTGACCGTGACTAGCGCAGCTTAACCTTGCAGATCAGTTGATCAGCTTAGTTATTTCTTAGCCACGAGCTCCACTATCAAACGGAATTATTTTCACTACAATTTTTACAGGGTTTATAAAAACATATTTCAGCAGTTACGTCAAAATCCTTACAGTTTTTTTGTATACCACTAAGGTGGTAAATTATATGGCCCACCTAATGGTACGTGGTTGGTCTGGACTGGTCTACTCACAGCCACTGTGGCTCTTTCTTCAAAAGGCCATTTCAGACATTACCCTGCATATATTTGATACTATTATGTCTGGACTTTAAAAGATACTATGATTCTCTGAGTTAGTTGTTAGTGTCTTTAAAAGATCTATTTACAGAAACAAATATCATTGACTTGTATTTAAATGATGTGTTTGTGGAGAGGCGAGGTGTATTGCCCCTCCAACGAAAAGGGAGGATCCTCCAACCAGGCGGGTGTTATGTCTGGCGGGCCACGGCTCGACGGTTGTTGTCGGGCGGTTGTATATATGCAACTTTTCGTTGCGAATGTTGCTTGCGCGATTCAGGCCTTCGTAGTTCTATGTAGCGCGGTAGATGTCGCTACATGTTTATAGAAATAAATGTAATTTATTATTTTTGTATGTCCAGGACGACAGAGCGAACCAGGGCGTGCGCATGCCGAGCTGGGATTCTCGCGACAAGGACGATACGAAATCGCGTTTCTCTCAGTACTCCATGTCTTCAAGCATCATGAGGCGCAACCAGGGACTCACGCTGCTAGACAATAGATTTGAAAAGGTTAGTATTCCTTATCTAAAAACTACAATGGAAACGGTAGAATGGTACACATCAAACTGCATTGTTCTATTCAACTATTCAGAACAAAAATTGTAAACCAAGATTGACATTGTAATCGTGTTTTTTTTTTACCTTTTGATCGCCACGTCAATAATAAATATCTGTGTTCTCTACGCCAAGCACTATAAAAAAGTGATATTTTTGTCGTGCCATGCCGTCGTTTGGCGTCGTGTGCGAGTTTTAATTTGACGTCTGTGGCGGTCAAAGGGTTAAAGAGTGTATGGAGTTTCTTGACGGTTATTCTCCGTAACCATAACAAAAGCAGTGATAGCCTAGTGGTATGACCATTGGATTGCAAGTCGAAGGTCTCGAGTTCGAACCCAATGCACCCACCTCTGACTTTTCGAATTCATGTGTGTATTAATAATTAATTAACACTCGCTTAATCGGTGAAGGAAAACATCGTGAGGAAACCTGCATACCTTATAGATTTTTCTCAACGATTTGTGAAGTCTCCCAACCCGCACTAGGCCAGCGTGGTGGACTATAGCCTAATCCCTCTCATATTGAGAGGGATTAGACTATAGTCCACCACGCCAGCCTAGTGCGGGTTGGCAGACTTCACACGCCATCGAGAAAATCTCTAAGGTATGCAGGTTTCCTCACGATGTTTTCCTTCACCGTTTAAGCGAGTGATAATTAATTATTAATACGCGTCGTGGATATTAGCGCGATGTTTTGACTAAATTGACAATCTTTGTACAGATGTTCGCGGAATACGATGACACAGAAGTGGGCGCGCTAGACCTGGAGGAGATCGAGGGCTTCATGCCGCAGAGCCACAACATGCTGCTGCAGGCCGCCGAGCAGTTCGAGGAGTCGCAGCGGAGGTACCAACTGGACAGGGAGAACGAGATCGCCAGGTGAGACCGAACGTGGTGAAGGTCACGAATGGCCGGCAAATACATACATGGTTTGAAGTACCGTATTTGACTGTCTTATTGTTTCAATTCTCCACGAGGAAACGTTGTGTTGGCAGGGTACTTTGACCCACTGCCAAGCCAACTAATGTATTAATAATACAATGGTAAAGGAAAACATCTTGACGAAATCTGCATGCCTTAGAGATTTTTTTCGACAGTGTGTGATGTCTGCCAACCCGCACTAGGCCAGCGTGGTGGACTTTAGCCTAATTCCTCTCATTCTGAGAGGTGACCGGCAGTGGGAGAGTTAGGTTGATAATGAAAATGATGAGTAATTTTGTTTCAAATTCTTATCAATCCTAATGGACGGTTGTATGACCCCTGTAACACAGGATTTTCCACATTTTTTTATCATGGGGTCATTGAACATTTCTTTGTGTACCTACAGTACTCCTACTTTAAGTGTCACCGGTATTTGTGTACGTACTTATATGACAAATAAATCATTATTATTATTAATTTCACAGAATAAACCGTCTCCAAGAAATAGAGGAAGAGTCCGAAGATGACCTGGTGACGGTGGAGGCGGACCCCAAGGAGAAGTGGGACTGCGAGACTATTCTGTCCACATACTCAAACCTGTACAACCATCCTAAAGTAATTGAAGAGCCCAAGGTGAGAACGCAACATACATCCTTTAACCCTTTGACCGCCAGAGACGTCTATAGACGTCAAATTAAAACTTGCTCACGACGCCAAACGACGGCATGGCACGACAAAAATATCACTTTTTTATAGTGCTTGGCGTAGAGGACACAGATATTCATTATTGACGTGGCGGTCAAAGGGTTAATTGAGAGTACACAAGGCGTAGAACATAAATAATGTTTATTAAGTTAGTATATAAGGTGTAAATTTTGTTGGACATCCAAATAAAATAAATAAATACCATTACTCCTGTATTCCCCGACGGGTAGGCAAAGGTGCACTAATGTACACCCACAGTTCGCCAGTATGTTTAGGTCCGATATAATATCGACGACGTCTGTGTTCTAGTGGTTCGAGTGCTGTGCTGCTGACCGCGAGGTCGTGGGGTCGATTCCCACAGGATTTTTCATTTATGTAATGAACAAAAGTCTGTTTGTCTGGGTGTTTCTTATGTATTATAAATAGGTACCTATGTATTTACAAAAAATAAGTATTATATCCATTGTCACACACCTATAGTACAAGTACTGCTTAATTTGGGACTAGATGATGCTGTGTGAAAATATCCCAAATATTAAATATTATATTTAAGTTCCTGTTTGTATTTTTGTACTGACAAATAATTTTCTTAATTTCTTCTTTCTTTCTTTAAAATAGGCGAGCGTATTGTCATTAACCGTGTTCAAATCCAATCCGGATTTCATAGAAAAACCCAACAACACACTGTATTCTACCTGAGAACCGAACCCAGAACCTAGCAGCATTCACGGTTCCAACCGGCTAATGAGACAGTTAAATAATTCCATGCGTTTATCCCCAGAAAGCCAACAAAATTCAGCTGAATGCCCGCGGTATACCCAAAGACGTCTTGGGGAAGGACAACAAGCTTACGGTCAAGTCTTTGGCCAAGTTCAACGCGATGAACGACGCCAGTGGCTCCAGCAGCGACGAGGATGGGCGGACCAACGCTGAAAGTATGCTGTCCACACTCAGTGTGCTGTCGATAAGGTATGTATTTTTATTATACCTACTACTAAGTTGGCAAACAAGCATACGGCCCACCTGATGGTAAGCGGTTACCGTAGCCTATAGACACTTGTAACACCAGGAGTATCAAATGCGCGTTGTCGATCCTGTAAAATGAAAGAGAACAAGTTGGGTTGGCACTGCTTGAGACTGCCAACTTGGCAGTATAAGGATCAAGCCCCACTGCCAATACGTTTCCTCGCGGAGCACTGGCTACCTTGCTCACCGTTAGGAACACAACAGCTCAAAGCAGTGTTATTTCACTTCGATTTTCTGCATACACAGGGTAAAAACGGGACTCTATTACTAAGACTCCACTGTCCATCCGTCTGCTGTCTATCCGTCCGTCTGTCTGTCTATCCGTCCGTCTGTCTGTCTATCCGTCTATCTGTCCGTCTCTCTGTCACCAGGATGTATCACATGAGCCGTGATAACTAGACAGTTGAAGTTTTCACTTCAAAATGTATTTTTGTTGCCCCTATAACAACAAATACTAAAAACGGAATAAAATAAATATTTAAGAGGCTCCCATACAACAAACGTGATTTTTTGCTCGCAAATCTTGGTACGAAACCCTTCGTGCATGAGTCCGACTCGCACTTAGCCGGTTTTTTCTTTGTTATATAAATTTGAGAAATATTTAGCATTTGTAAATTGCGAAATACAATCAAAAATAATTTACATTATTTATTACAGACCAAAAGATGAATCTACCGAAGAAAAGAAAGAAAGGAAGCGTCTCCTAAAAGAGTACAGGAAAGAAAGAAGGGTAGAGAAGAAGGCTAACAAAGAGGCTTTCAAAGAAGAGAAGAAACGACAGGAGAAGATCATGTTGAACAACAAAAATAATGTTCAGGGGAACAGAATACTGTAGCTTTGTGTTATTATTATAGAAATAAGAAATATATGTTATTGTATTATATAGATGCTGGAGTTTTTTTTTATAAGAGATAGGTAAGCGTTTGACCACAATCTCACCTGATCATCTCACTTACCAGTGAGGATGTGGTCTAGGATGTAGCTCGCTTACCTGGAAGATACCTATTCACTCGTGACTTGAAGACCCCCTTGTACACGTCAGGAAATACAGACTCGGGCAGCTGATTCAGTTTCATTTTGGAACATAACATACCACCAGAGGTACCACCACGTGTTATTGCGATAATTTTTAGGTTGCGGGACGGTACGGTAGAACTGAACGACGCAGTCAGCTGACTGCAAGCGGTTACCTTAGCCTATAGACGCTTGTAACACCAGGGGTATCACTTGCGCGTTACCGACCCTGTAAAACGAAAGAGGAACAGTTGGGTTAGCAGGGTCAAAGTCCCCCCACTGCCAACACAACATTTCCTCGTGGAGCACAGGCATTCGTAAGGAAGACTATAGGACAAAATAATTATATAAATAATACAATAAATATTAAAAATTAACACGAAATATATTGCTTCTATAAAACTCACATTACGTATAACTTAAAATACTTTATAAACCATTATATTCGTAATATATTTACACCTAACATTAACTTCTGAGATTAAATTAAAATTAACAGTAGGAATGTAATGCCTTACAAACATTCCATGCTTTTATTAATATTATAATTTTCATGATATATTCAATTCATGCTTACAATTGTTTATAGGTAGTTATTAATCATGATTCAGAGTATTTTTTGTAATATTTAGCTGCATTGTAATTGATATTTTTAATCACACAATCCGGCAGTGAACAGAGAGCCCTAATGGTCTAAAAATAAGACATAATTTCAGTTTATCTTATTATTATTAAAGATTGATAATTTTTATCACCCAACTGATCAAAACGAATACATTACAGAGAAAATTCATAATATACACGAGTCTAAGTATTTAAAATGATCAGTTATACCAAAATAACCACAAAAATACTCTAAGGTCTAAAATCGTTTGCCCTCCTCTCCGGCAGTTACAAAGATACGCAAAAAATAGTCTCAAAAAGAACCATACTCCATTTATATATCAGTTACATACCAAAATAATCACAAAAAATACTCTTAATAGGGACCAAAATCGCTTGAATTTCAATCTCAACGCGTTTAAGACAGCGTGAGCCCCTCGTAGCCCAGTCCATCAGGGTCGGGGCACTCCATCCTGTTCTTGAGGTGCTGCAGCGTATTGTGGAAGTGCTTCGTGATCTGCTCCACCTCTTCAGACTGGTCCAGGTTTGCCAGCTCCTCGCGGATTTTTTGGATAACCTAGGTGGAAAGGATATTGTTGAATCACATTTATGTATTGTTTTTCTGTGTCAGTGACAAAATTAAGGAACTTGAGTTGCAGTAAACAACAGGTTTAAATTGAATGTAATTTAGGAATATACCTTGTTTTGAACAGTCTAGTGGCTTTGAGCCTTTTTTTATGTGGCCTACGCACATGTTCCTCTGATCTGGTATCGTCGTGCGACGGGTTGTTGAGCTCCCGAAATTATGGTTGAGCTACACAATGACTGATGCATGCGTGCCGTCCGTTGGGACTGGTCTACTCAAAGCCGCAATGGCTCTTTCTTCAAAAGGCCATTTCAGACTTTGCCCTACATTTTAAGACACATATTTGTTACTATTCTATGTCTGGACTTTAAAAGAGACTATGATTCTCTGAGTTTGTTTCGGCGTTTCTTCTCAAAGGTAGGCTAGGAAATGCCGGAGTCGTCTAACTTAAAAAAAAATGAAAAATATTGACTCGTAAAAGTGTCTTTAAAGGATCTATTTACAGAAATAAATATCATTTATCATATATTATGCCTTCTTGGTCACTGAAAATTCATGCGTCTAACTTTATCCACAACGAAGTTACGGGGGATCTAAAATATCCTGAATGGCTACGCTGAATGGCTTAATTTTAACTTCGTTCGAAATCGAAAATTATAATAATATGAATGAAATTTGCCTCTAAACGTCAAAAGTCACAACATTTTCCAAGCTTCGATGGTACTCACTGCGTCTATAAGGTTGGTGGTGAGACTAGCGTTGCCCCTCTCTCTCAGCAGAGCGTATCTTCCCAGCAGTTCAGCCAACAGCTGCGCCTGAACGCCGCCGTCCATACACTGTTGAGCTACCCGGGCTGCTTTCTTCAGACAGTCGAGGGCTCGCGATGCGTCGTTTAGAGGCCACTGGAAATGAATAAAAATATTGCCTGAAACCTTTTTGTTTAACTAAGCTAGGTCATACAGGCGAAAAGCATAAAATTTTAATTCCTCCGCGTGGAATCGTTGTGTCAGCAGTGTACTTTGACCCTTATACTACCAACCCAACTATTCCTCTTTCATTTTACGGGGTGGAAACGCACAAGTGACACCCCTGGTGTTGCAAGCGTCTATAGGCTACGGTAACCGCTTACCATCAGGTGGGCTGTATGCTTGTTTGCCACCGCAGTGGTATAAAAAAGGAAGAATTAGGGGTGAGCGATTTGGTAATCACACACACACAACAAAACTAACGTTTACGCTTACGTTCGCTCACACAAAACAGCATTCATACTCACCGTTGACAATATGGTGGAACTATCTATCCATGTAAGGGGGGCCTGGAGTGCTAAGATACAGGCTTTGGCTTAGTTTAGACTCCAGCGCCTGTAGACAAGTTGCAATCTGACAATCGAATCGACGAACGAATAGAAACAAAATATAAGGGAATGACATCTATGATCGCCCGATTTGTCGAAAGCTTATGTCATTTCCATACATTTTGTTTCTATTCGTTCGTCGATTCGATTGTCAGATTGCAACTTGTCTAAGCCCCCAGATCTACAAATTACCAACTTTACCAAACTGTTGTCAACTGATCTCTTTGTTATTATTAGACTGTAATTTGTGGAGATGAAATAAACCTTATTATTATTATTATTATCCTCCCCTATACCTACGCTGATCAACCGATCTGCAAGGTTAAGCTACGCTAGCGCGGTCAGTCTGTGGATAGGTTTAAGAACCATTCTTAAAGAATCCCTCCGTGCCTAGAAGAGCACGTCAAAAGTCATAAGTGAAGCCATCGGTCCCGGTTGTCATACGAACAACTGTGATAAACGTTTTTAATGGTGGTCAGGAGTCTATCCTCAGGTATTGCCCAGAAATTGGGGTACGAAAGTTTGATGGCAGTCGTTTCACATAAAATAAATAAAATACTAATATTCAGGCGCACTGGTTAGACTGGAAGCCATCCCCAACATGGTTCAGAAAAGGCTCCGAGAAAGATATGCAATAATACATACATAAACAGTTATTTAACCTTTAGACCACCACGGACGTGTATAGACGTCAAATGAAAACTTGCTCACGACGCCAACGACGGCATTCCACGTCAAAAATACCACTTCTTTTTTAGTTCAAAATAACCAATAACCTATACAACTTTTTTTTGTTTTTTTTTTTTTACTTATTATTAAATACTAGAATTTATCGCTTGGCGTAGAGAACACGGATTTTCGTTATTCACGTGGCGGTCAAAAGATTAATATAGATATATAAATTTAAATATATGTATGTATATTTGTAAAGTACTTACAAGTAAGTATACTAAATATACTTTTATAGTTTAGGCAATAATAGTCGCGTTATACCTCTCACATCTACCATTGTAGTGCATCTACCAGGATCGTCTCTGCACCACCTAAAGGTTGTCTGGTAGAGAATGCCTAAGGCAGTAAGACCGCCTTTGTACACTTTTGTACATTAAGAATAAATTATTTTAGCGAAGGATATTCGACCGCGGGCAGGATTCGAATCTGGGTCTTCTGGTTAGGTACACCAGACACTATGTCCGCTGAGCCAGCGCGAGTCCCTTTCATTCATTTCTTAGCATGGAAAATAGCTATTTTAACGTAGGAAAATTCGACCGCGGGCAGGATTAAGTACACCAGACGCTATGACCACTAAACCATGTGAAATTTTGCCTTCACGTTCTGAATTTACGTCTTTATGGTGACATGGTGTGGGTAAAACATTTTTTTTTTTTTCTCTTTATTTTTTAGGGACTTACAATCCTTATAAGATTATGTCAGCCCCATAATACCCTTAGCTTATTACAAACTTAATTTCTTAAAACTATTAAATATGAATTTATAAACAATTTTAGCTCCAATACTTTTAGGGTTAGATAACACACTCTGGAATACACCCAAATCTAAACTGTTTAGATTTAATCTTATATATAAACATTGTCTTTCTAAATTGTTCCTTACACAATCTATAAGAAGGTGTTGGATGGGTAAAACATGAGTATTTGTGTTTGTCTGGGTGT
>CAXKSV010000123.1:0-14615 GCA_964056405.1 Acronicta alni | reverse complement strand
ATGAGGACTTTGATCGAAATGACAGTGGAAAATGTATTGGATTCTGCGAAGAAAGTAATCATAAAAGTGACATCGCCTTAGTTTCGCCCTTTCTAAGAAGTGTAGTCCCAGTAGTCCTAAAGGAAAGAATCTCGGATAAAGCCGGAGTACCTACTTACAGCATTCTATAGAAATTGAAAAATACGTGTTTTATAGAAGCGAAAACATTCCACGTTTCTTCTCGACAAATACCAGAAGCGAATAAACTTGGAGTGTCCTAAGATAAGAAACATTGCTCAATTTCCTTTTTTAAAAAAAAACAGAACAAAATGATAAAGTACCAAGCTCTCTCAATTCCATGATTTAAGCTGTGTTTCAAATAAGTTACTTTATTAAGACCTTTGATCGTTTCGCAAAAAATATGTAGGCAGCGCAATTTGATTTTGTTACGAAACTGATTGAATAATGAATGCTTCTTAATCCAAAATTGAGTTAATCTTTATTTGTATATACACGTAGCTCCTAGGTTCCTTTTTTGTAAGTAATTAATTGTCTTTCAGTTAAACACATGGAAATAATCCATGTTTAAACGGTGTAGAACATTGTGAGGAAACGGCCTGAAAGATTTCCTTGAAAGTATGTGAAGTCCGCCCATTGCCCATAACCCGTAAATGGGTTGATAAGAGCTCTTAAGAGCCGATCACCATGTGAATACAAATCGAATTCGAAATCGACTTGTAGGGACACTGCTGACGCATTAAAATTACAATATGTAAAATGTATTGTAACCACCTCACATAATTATATCAAAATAACCCACAGACTTATAGATATTTGGCGGAGTTAGTCCTTACCTATTGCGATTGTGAACTAGAAATGGAATGTTTAACAGTTTCGAGATTTTCTATGAAATTCTCAGTATCAAATCGGATATTTGTGCCCGATTAATGGTAATAGGCTCGCTCCCTAATACATGAGACCTCAAACATACTTGCGGATTGAGGTTGTACATTAGTACATCTCTGTCTAACCTTTTGGGGAAACAGGCGTGATGGTATGCTATGTGATCATTCCAAAAGCGGGAAATATTTTGTAATTATGTATGTGACGGCGACGTAAGGCGTGGAAATACAAACCAGGTCTTACAAAGAAAATAATAAATCTCACTAACATTAAAAACTAACCCCTAGATAAACTGCAAAAAGGGTCATTACCATTTTACAGAGACACCATTGAATGCAGACATGTATGAAACATTACACACAATGTAACACGAGAATTTCATCCGCCTTAATGACGTGTAATCTAAAAATAAAGGTGGTAGGCTTATCTAACATCCAACGCACATAACGATACAATTACGGAAGGCATGCAGGTTAACCCTAATCAGCTCTCCCGTTACAAACCCAAAGGTAAAAATAACTTGGAAAGGAATAGAAAAACAAAAGGTATAATCTAAACTCGCGTAATCATCGACATTGACCTTTTGAGACGCTCTTGGAAATAAAAGGCTCTATTCAACCCATGAGACCATTCAAAGCAAATCCTTTTGCCGAAAATATCGTCCAAACAATAAGCGAAACTACTTATACCCAATATCTATTTGGTTGAGGCAATAAAAAAATCGTCCTTTCGCTTTTCTCCGTCCCCGACAAATATTGGTCTTGTATGGCAAAATGTTGGTTGATAAAATTCAACTCGATATTATCGTTCATTGCATGAGTGGTTTCTTATGATTTTATTTTGCCTACGCATTCCCGCATTTTTCTGAATGGAGGTACCTCCTGATATTCCTTTCAATGGCTCATGCGAGCGTGATGAATGTAAATCCTGTGTTACATTTTTGGGTACTGAAAAAATAAGACCTTTGAGTATTTTGGTTCAGCAATGATGTAGGTATCGCTCGTTTGAACAATTTTAATATCGATTTCTGACATTTACGCGAATATTATACATTGAAATAAAACTACTTTTTACGGATTTTATCGCGTATATTGATATTATTAATCCCGACGTTTCGGACCCTTTACAGCTTGACAAGGCCCAGCATTATATCAGATTTGATAAACCACAAATACTTGCGAAGGAAAGTCGATACCTACCCAGGATGATTCGTGAGGCTATTGAAATTAAAAAACATCCAAATTTCAATAGAGAAGATGGCTGGGTCTTACCACCTGCTTGGAATCCTGTTATAGATTCTATTAAACCAAAATCCAGGCCTACAACTGCAAGACCAAAGGATACTGTGAGCTCGTTCTGCGTGAATCGGATTGCCAATAATTAACAACTAAAACATGATCATTGAATATTTTTACTTTAAAAGAGACCATGATTCTCTGAGTTTGTTTCGGCGTTTCTTCTCAGAGGTCGTCAGCTAGGAAATGCCGGCTCCATCTAGTTTTAATTAATAATTAGTAATAAATGTCATTGATCATGTAACAATAAAAAATGTAGGGTAGCTGTCAGTAATTATATCATCAAGACGCCCACCACCTCAGTCTACCCGTGACCATGGACGCTGTAAAGGGTCCGAAACGTCGGGATTAATAATATCAATATACGCGATAAAATCCGTAAAAAGTAGTTTTATTTCAAAATTTTAATATCGAAAATTTTGGGAACATTGAGTCACAATTACTCAACTTTCTCATAACCATCAGGCAGGCTCACCCCATATTAATTCCATCCTCCGAGCGTTTTCCCAACTATATTCGGGTCGGCTAACCTAACCTAACCAGATGCGGCTGAATATCAGTATTTTACACGAAGCGACTGCTATCAGACCTCCGCAATCCAATCCAATTAATTTCTTGGCAATACCGATATCCTGAGGCTAGACATGTTGTCAGGCTTTTTTGGCTTCTGACTACCAATAACGATTGTCGTTTAAGTGTCGTATAGCAACCGAGACCGGCTTTACGTGCTCTCCGAAGCCCGAAGGGGTCTCAATGTGTTAAGAATGATGACGTGATGGTGTATGGTAACAACAAAAACGTTTTGTTACAGATGTCACACAAAGTCAGATGCTATGTCGCGGTGTCTCAGGACACAAAGTGTGTGGGCTGCGTGCGCACGCGCCGCGCATCTCGTTCACCAGCAAGGACGAACCGGATCCTCACGAGCTCCGGCGGAAGTCAGCGAGCAGCCGACTTGGAAGCTCACCCAGAAGTAGCATAGCTAGTGAAGATAGAACTGATGGCATTGCACTAAGGTAAGTACCATTTGCTAATGACAAAATCAATCAATATATCATTTATACTCTCCTCACAGGGTGGTCTTAGAGTTAACAAAAAGTTACAATATTGTTATAACTAGCCTTCACCTCTTTGAGAGACTGGTGCTTGCAGTAGGTGTTAAAAAAAAACCAAACCAACCAAAAACCACACAAAATGTTGCTGAATGAAAAGCCTTGAACACAAAATTGCAAAATTTATGTAAATACCGGATTTTTTTGACTAATCGGGAGTTTATCCACATTTTTTATTCTTTCATTCGTTCGTTATTGTAGTATGACGAATGACTGAATGCTGAATCTTTGCAAATTAAAAGTACTATAGATCAGCTATAAAATTGTTGAGGAACTTTTAGGATATTATGTGAAGAATTACATCTAACTGCGACGAATATTTTCACGTAGCACTTCCACAAATCGCATCTACTTTCAAAGAAGTTTCTGTGAAAATTGTAGAGCGGTCGTCGCGGGAGCTCTTCGCAAATATTACCAACGAATCTCTTGGCACAATTCTATCTACTCTATGCAAAGTAGATAAAATGGTTTTAATACATCATTGCATAGAACATCTATGGATGTAGTTTAGAGTTCAAGTTCAAGCAATAATAGCCCAATGGCAATCGCAGTGTGATCTGTGGGGATAAATTAATGGGCTATGGACCAGTATGGACTGATCTCTCATTGTTCAAAAATCTCATACAATACAACGCCAGCTTGTCCTGGAAACTCGTGGCGTGATTTGAGACAGTGTGACCCATTCATCAGAAGTGACGGTTTTAGTCCCTTGGCTGTGGTGTGAAATAAATTTAATGAGTTCACGAATCCCCTGACCATAAGTAAAATAGAACACTATGGTTTTAAGTAGGGACGAGTCTGGCATACCCCTACCCTGCCGTTGGGGGAAAATATTTTGTGGAATGTGGATCTTTGCGAAAACAGTTTTTCAATGTTGTTTCTGATGTGCAACACATACAATCGCGGCTGGATTCTCCGAAGGATTGTGCAGCGGTACAGAGGCCAACGCATCAAGCTACCCCAATCTGACAAATTTCTTTGATACATATTCAACCTTAAGTCACAACAATAAGGTTCATATTCAATTGGGAAAATTTATCAATTTTGGTTAGCTCTGGTACCCGTAGTTCGCCGGTATGTTTAGCGAAGGGTATGTTTAGGCAGAGATATACTAAAATGTATACCCATAGTTTTTGTTGTTGTAATGTACTTAATGTAAGTAATTTATTTCGTAAAGTATAGTAATACAGACATTTTTGATTTACAGTGGATACTGCACTTAAATCCTGGGTATGTTTAGGTCCTATGAGATAGGGGGCTATTGCCAATAATCGGACACAAATAACAGTTTGAATTTGAAATGCAGTTTGCTCAACCT
This sequence comes from Acronicta alni, assembly GCA_964056405.1. Taxonomy (NCBI): domain Eukaryota; kingdom Metazoa; phylum Arthropoda; class Insecta; order Lepidoptera; family Noctuidae; genus Acronicta; species Acronicta alni. The sequence continues at coordinate 10,008 of CAXKSV010000123.1, read as the reverse complement.
GGAAATCTAACCCAGGACCTCTAATATAGTCGCGCTTAGAATCAATAGACTGTGTGAATGTGAATGAGGCAGTTTTCATGTGCAGTAGACAAAAAGTTTCTTTTATTTTGTATTTAAACTTTACTTTATTTAATTTTTATGGAACACAAAATATACTTTGGCGGCCTGCCTTAGGTATTCTCAATCAGTATACCATAACGTGTTGTATTGTTAAAAGAATTTGGCAAAGATTTCATGTTTCGGTCATAGTCAAGGCCAAGCTCGAGCGATAACCTCGGAAGTTGGCAAGCCGCCTGTTATAAATCCTCTTTCTCAAAAGTATGTTCATTTATGATACTTTAGTTTTCTCTTTTTATATTCCTCGCAGTTCTGTTTCAATATTACATTTAATAATCACTATCCGTACTGCTTGTAGACTTTGTTATATAAAAAAAACAATTTGGGAAAGGAGACGAGACTATCTTTCTTTTTACTACATTTTTTTTATAGTACCGTGAATCCTCATGTAACATCCGCCACGAGGGGAGGTGGCAGGGTATGTCTCACTCGTACTGACTAGAAACTGCACTTTCCTTAGCTTGCCATGGCCATGTAATAGTCATGGCCATGGGATCCGTGAAATTCCCCACAACCATGACAGGTAACACCTGAGTCAGGGCCATTTTTTTGGTGTTCTAATAGTAACATAAAATTAAAAATGTATACGAGTGAAAAAGCTACTTATCTCAGAACTTAATATTTTAATCAAATAGGTTTTAACAAGGAAAAGGTAAGAAATACTCCTTTCCAATTAATTTAAGGTTTAGGTACATTTAAAGTATTTTTTATAGTTAATTATGGTATTATACAAATACCATAATTAACTATAAAAAATACTTTAAATACCTTAAACACACATAAAAATTTACTTTTCATAATATATATTACGTCGATACTGAGAAACGATCACGTCGCGTCGCCCTAGGCTGTAACTCTTGCAATGTTACTTTTTTCCAAAAATTACCATAAGACCCTTTGTAACTCGAGCTAAGAAAATAAATTTGCTTTTGTAAGCCGAGTTCTACTTCATCTTAATATCGAATATTGGACCTTTTTCTCATGTTTAAAGAACTAGGCTCATGAACTACTTAGAATTCAGGTCTTAAAAGAAAGTTTATGTAGGTGAAATCAAACAAATGAAAGGTTAAACTTATCATAATTTATTGTCATATTTTATACATGAAAATAATGTATACTGAAATATTTTTTTCAACATAAAGCATAGAACATATTTTTTATTTTTATTTGTTTAGGAAAGAAACAAACAGTCATTTACAAAATAATAATCTCAGCAATAACATAATGATGACCTTTTATTTATTGATTAAATTTTAAAATAAACTCGAGGAAATATCTTCTGTCCAGATCTGATATATAGATATAAATATCTTTTGTATTTTTTGGCATTTTCCATGCTAAGATTTTAAAGTTCTTTAGCGAAGGAAAAATTCGACCGCGGGCAGGATTCGAACCTGCGTCTTCTGGTTAGGTACACCAGACGCTATGACCGCTAAGCCACCGCGAGTCCCACCCGCCATGACGAATTTTGCCTTCACATTCAGAATTTTACGTCTTTATGGTATAGATATAAACTTAAATAAATATTAATGTGATATTATATATACGACGACGATGAAATCGATAAAACGCATTAACATCGTTATTCATTATCATCATCGCATTTAGACATTTATTTGCCAACCTAAGCATACATTATAGGTGTTATATAATAACATAGTTCTCTTAAACCTAGTCAGTCGAATACGACTCTTTATAATGAACGGGCTTTATAATGAGTCTACGTTGAAGGTATTACAATTAAGTAAATTGTTACATTAATTAATGCAAAAAGATTAGTAAGAAAACCAGATCGCTGTACTAATGATGAAAATGTTATATTTTTGCATTTTTTGGAATTTTCCATGCTAAGACTTTTTAGAGTAAAGCAAAGGAAAAATTCGACCGCGGGTAGGATATCAGCCACAAGAAGTCCACTGCTGAACCAACGTCTCTCCCATAGACTTCCACAAGGACCGCTTATAAGCCGCCTGTATCCAACGACTCCCAGCGACATTTACCAGGTTGTCAGTCCATTTAGTTGGAGGGAAAACTGGAACATTTTACAAAGCAGGAATTAATTCTTTGATGAAAAACAGTTCTTACCTATTTGTTTTTTATTTCCTCGACAAAGTAAAGTGAAAAAGAACCATTAACCTTAAAAGAGGCAATAAAAAGGAACATCGTACCTTTGTGAAATTGCCTGTAGTATCCGGAAAAATAAAAATACGAGTCAAATTGTTAATTTGCTGGAGACGAGGCTCAACGAGAGATCTTTTAGGCTTTACAGACGTGTCATTGTCCTCCAAGTATGTTCTCAACCATTTGGATCGGTTTCTATAAACCTTTTTTTTATACCACCAAGTTGGCAAACAAGCAAGGCCGGCCAGATGGTAAGCGGTTACCGGAGCCTATAGACGCTTGCAACACCAGGGGTATCATTTCCGCGTTACCGACCCTGTAAAACGAAAAAGGAATAAAGTTATTTAGAAAAGGAAAAATTCGACCGCGGGCAGGATTCGAACCTGCCCGCTGGGTAGGTATCGCGGTGGCTTAGTGGTCATAGCGTCTGGTGTACCTAACCAGAAGACGCAGGTTCGAATCCTGCCCGCGGTCGAATTTTTCCTTTTCTAAATAACTTTAAAAACTTAGCATGGAAAATGCCAAAAATATACAAAAAGATAGAAAAAGGCATAGTTGGGTTGGCAGTATAAGGGTCAAAGTCCCCCCACTGCCAACACAACGTTTCCTCGCGGAGCACTGGCAACCTTGCTCACCGTAAGGAACACAACACAGCTCAAAGCAGTGTTATTTCACTTCGATTTTCTACAAGGCGGAGGTACTCCCCCAGTCGGGCAGCTCCAATTTGCCTTTCCTAAAATGTTACCTTTTTTAAAACGTTGCCCATACAAACTTTCACATACACAAACACCCAGACCTGGAACAACAACATGTAGTTCATACAATTTTATTAGGTTTAATTTTAGTATGTAGAATTATTTTAATAATTATATTTGAGTTTAAAAAGTTCTTTTTTATATCAGAATGTAATTTGGTTTATTATAATAATATTTCCTTTAAGTTTATGTGGAACTAGATCATGTTTAGCGGAAACTAACCAGACTCCATTTGATTTTACAGAGATGGTCAGAAACTGACTGCCTTAGATTCGAACTCGAGATTTCTGGTTTGGATTAGTCTGCTATCACTGGTTTTCTCCATGTGCCAATTCCCGAATTAAACATTATCACATAGGCGCAATCAGCAACGAAAGTTGTTGTACCTTGTAAGGACTGTTACCTCTGGATAATAACGATGTAAATTACGAGATCCGTAAAAGAACGAAAGTTGCCGACATAACTAAAAGGCAAGCTTAGAAAAAAAAATATGGCGAGCATTTTAAAACTTCCTTTAGATTCCATTTTACGCCGTCTTTGCTAAGAAACAGCACAACAAACTTTCCAACAATAGTTCACATTACAAAACAATTTAATGTAAAATCCTAGCTATTTACCTAACACAGTCGGCATTGCCATGTTCAGGGTAATTGATTCAAAACACAATCTGGTTTCCCTAGCCTAGAGTGTGATCTCGCACATTACCGAGGTAATAGCTTACACGACTGACATGCAAGCCGTAGGGAAATTCCTATTGCATTCGTTATCATCTCAAAATAACCCATTTACTACCATAACGTCAGCGCATAAGCTTCAATTTCCTACATCGAAGTAAATAGTAGTAGTACTGAGCCTTCGAATCTCTTCACTCCCGGTCTAACGTGATGCCGATAGCTCAAGTTATACCGGTCCTATTTTACATGATTTATACAGCCAATGTATTGTGATACCTGTGTTAACGAAATTCCTTCCGAACATCCTGTGACGTGAGAAAACGCATCCTGTAAAGCAAAACAGATTTCGCGAATTTGAACGTTATCTGTTCAATGTTAAAGGTAAAATTTAATTAAAAAAAAAAAAAAAAAATAACTAAAATCCTTTATTCATTTCTTGGCTAGTATTCGTTCTATTTTTTTTATTAACAGGAGCAATTGTGTTTCATGTAATGTAGCTACTTTTTAAATTAACGTCCAAAAAGTTTAGGTACCAATAAATTGGTCTGCCTCTTTTGTAAATATTATAAAGAGAAAAGAATAGATTTTTTGTGTCGGCCACGTGGACGAGATTCTGACGGTCGAGTTGGTGAATAAGTAGTTTGTTTGTAATGCATCTCAAAAATATTTTGTTACTTTACTTAACTTACTTACATTAATATTTATCTAGAAGAATAATTATTATAATAATGACTATTATACCTACTTAGTGCGAGGATTTTTTTTATTCATATACTGGCGGCCCGCCCCGACTTCAAGATAAATACTTAAGTAGATAGAAAATATAGTTCATGTTACTCATTGATAATGTAACTTTGTGTATGTGAATGATTTTATATAATATTGGTTTAGTAGGTTTAGTATCAGCTATTGGTTTATCATATTACGCTTCAAACGGTGCTAGAAACAGCATGCTCTGGTAAGCTAATATGTCCATGATAACAATGTTAGTTAGCTGCGTGCAATCATTATAGATAACAAGCCGTGTGGTGTCGTGGTATACTCAACTACAAAATTTCTAACACTAGCTATATTCACGCCTGCATTTCCCGAAGGGATAGGCAAAGGTGTACTAGGCTGTAGGCAACCCGCACTAGGCCAGCGTGGTGGACTATAGCCTAAACCCTCTCATTCTGTGAGGAGACCCGTGTCCAGCAGTGGGACAATATATGGGTTGATGATGTACTAGGCTGTGGTTGCAGGGGCAATTGCTGAACGAGAAATCTTGAGTCCGATTCTGAGATCGATAAATATGTTATTGTACTTTTATATGAAATTCACATGCAGAATTTGGATTCCTCCCTCTATTCCAAAAATCTCTAAAAACCTCCACCCAATCCACCTCATATTACACACCGTGTGTGTATATATAGTGTATATTTACAAACCGAATATAATAAACTACGCATCAAAAATACTGATTGAGCAGCAAAATTACTGATTGAACAGCAAAATACAGATATCGGTTAGGTTAAGTTAGAACTGTGACCACACAACGCCAGAACCAAATCTGAATGTTTTGAGTGTATTCAATATTTTGAGGTGACTATTTTGCTGTGCAAATAAGTATTTTTGCTGTGCAATAAGTATTTTTGCTGTGCAATAAGTATTTTTGCTGTGCAATAAATATTTTTGCTTAGGATTGTTTTGTTACACAAAACGACATTTTTTGATTTGCAGTTAAATACTAGCCTTTACAAACGTCTATAGGGTAGGTCTTTTGTTAGTAGCTATATAAAAAATCTTTGTGCAGCAATTTTATTAAACTTTTCTTTTGGTTTGTTTCACGTATCTTACTACTAACTGGCCAAAATTCTACCCAAAAACAGCCGTACTATAATGTAATACTAAAACCTATTTCTCGCAAGGCATCAAACTTACGTTATATGAATACATATGTATAAACATAACATGAGGTGTACCGTGGCGATGTAGAATTAATTACTGACGTCGGTGGAAGGATTTAACGCAGATTGAGTTCTTGTATCGTAATCAACTTGTGGTCAGGTTATGTACATATACGAGTATATTATGTACATCAACTATACCTAAATCGACGACCATAAAGGACTTGGGTGTCACATTCGACCAGAGGTTGACATTCGCGGTTGCCAAGGAATCCTATATGAGACTAGTTTTTGTCCTCAGAAACGCACGTGATTTCCAAAATACCAGTGTCATTAGAATCATTTATAATGCGCTGGTGCGAAATAAGTTGGAAACCAGTTGGATATACTCGTATATGTACATCAACTATACCTAAATCAACGACCATGAAGGACTTGGGTGTCACATTCGACCAGAGGTTGACATTCCATGATCACATGGTCGCGGTTGCCAGGGAGTCCTATATGAGACTAGGTTTTGTCCTCAGAAATGCACGTGATTTCCAAAATACCAGTGTCATTAGAATCATTTATAATGCGCTGGTGCGAAGTAAGTTGGAAACCAGTGGGTCTATCTGGAGCCCGCATGAGAAAAAGTACACTCTAATACTCGTAAAAGTTCAGAAGGCGTACCTTAGATATCTTTACAAGAGGGTCTATGGATACTACCCATATCTTTACCCCACCAAGTTTCTCCTGGGTTGTCTTGGTTACAATTCCCTTGAAACTAGAAGGAACCTTGACCAAATGGTCACGGTCTGCAAAATCCTACGTGGATTTATCGACTTACCCGATTGTTTAATGAACTGTGTCGACTCTTTACCCCTAGTAACTATCTAAGAGGTAGATTGCTTGCAGTCCCAGCTTCCCGAACAATAGCCCGAGCTAAGTCTCCAATACCGCGCACGCTCTCCGCACTCAAAGATCTCCTGGACTCATGCCCAGACATTGATTTGTTTGAGGATGGATGGGCAAAGTTATTGACGGTGTACTTGAAGTTGTGCGAGAGGGATGTATGATCGGTGTGAATTTTAATTTTATATTTAATGTAAGTAGTTATCGAATTTTGTGAATGAAATATGATATTGTAATTCTATTTAATTAGTATTATTGGTCTATAACCGTTCTAGTAAAATTTTATAATAAAAATAAATAAATGTATATTATGGGAACCGATCTACAATAACTTATGACGTAGAAAGAACGTGGCCGGCTATTCCTCAAAGTGATTTTTATGAACTGATTTTAAGCATGCCAAATCGCTGTGACTGTGTGATCCGTGTCATGGAAAAACAGAGTATTATTTTTTTATATTTAAAATAAAAAATAATAGTAATTTAAAGTTAATTAGTAAGTGACTTATTTGCACAAGATAACATTATGAAACCATTCTGTAAAAAATATAAATACGTTATTGCCGTAAACGCTATTTCCCTTAGAACACATGTTTGATAAATTATCTCGTGATACACTTAGAGACCTTGTCGTATAAAAGAGAAAGAAAGAAGATAAAATGTGTCTTAATACAGGTCTATCTGATAAAACACTCTGGACGGACGTAAAACCGTTTAACTGTCGCATTAAACGGAATCGTAAAATTTAGTGGCTATTTGTTCAGCGGATACGTATATAGGTATTGGACGGAACTGAGTGTATAATGTATTGGCACTTATGCGGTTATAACTTATTTAATTAAGCAAATAATAGAACACACACGTCATGCTCGTGAACGGGTGCTGTCTATCGGAACCGGTCAGCTCTTACATGCTATGGGGATCGCTTTATTCCTTCCTCTCTCCTATTTTTGCTGTGCTTGACAAGGTCCATAATGAACAAATTTAATTATAGTCCACCTGTACAAAACATTATGGAATTGAATAAGTTATTGAGTATTATTGCTTTGTTTTTGGAAGATAAATAATCCTAATTTATTGAATTTAACTTGCACATCAAGCTACACAGAGGAGAAAGCTTCTGAGGGGAGCTTCTTCTAAAGAGAGCTTCTGAGGGGCTCGTAGCCGCGGTCATTATGTTGCATTCACGGTCATTTCTAATACATGCATACAATTCCCAATTCCTTATTTAATATACGCAGACAGGGTAGGGTAGTGCAAAGTGTTACCGGCTGAATATATAAATAGCTAGGCCTTTCTATGGAACGTAAATCATACTATAATATTATAATTCGACGACCTCTGTGGTCTAGCGATTCGAGTGCCGGACTGCTGATCATGGGGTCGTGGGTTCGATTCCCACAGGACACAAATATTTGTGTGGATAAAACATGAGTATTTGTGTTTGTCTGGGTGTTTCTTATGTATTATAAGTATATATTTACAAAAATAAAAAGTATATAAGTATTATATCCATTATCTAGTACCCATAGTACAAGCTCTGCTTAGTTTGGGACTAGATGGTGCTGTGTAAAATGTCCCAAAAATATTTTTTTTTTTTTTTTTATAAATGTGAAAGTTTGTGAGGATGGATGAATGGATGGATGGATAAATGTTTGTTATATTTTTTCACGCTAAAACTACAGAACGGATTTTGATGAAACCTTACAATATTATTATTTATACATATATAATTGTTATAGGCTATAATTTATAACGATTTTGAGTTGAATAGCCAAATTACAACGATAATTAAAAGTAACTTTTCGCGGGCAGAAGCTAGTAATATTGTTCAACCGATTAGTAACTAAGCTGCGCTTGCCGCAGTTATTCTGCGGGTATGTGATGATTATTAACACACGCCTGGCAACAAGTTTATCGTTAGAGTATTGGTATTGCCTATAAATGTCTCTTCACACGATATCAGACAGCCTATTGTCTACCTTCTACCTACCTGTAACTGGGCGTAAGTGGTCGAAGGTCATCGCATTAATGATTACTGAAGCTAAAGCTAATGTGTTGTAGTGAACCGTCCATTGTATTGTTGATACTATCAGTGGTATTGTTTGAGGGCGTGTGGGGACATTATCTTTACAAGCGGTTACTATGATATATTTGTGTAGGTACTTGTATGTAATTGTAGTATGTTTGTAAATAGACGGTATATCTAGATCTTCATATAATGGTGTCGTTATTCTGTCGATTATTATGGTTATTCTGGTATTGATAAGGCGATGATTTTGTCCTTTCTCCGAAACTTTTCCCAACTATATTGGGGTCGGCTTCCAGCCTAACCAGATGCGGCTGAATATCAGTATTTTACACGCAGCGACTGCCATCAGACCTCCACAACTTGGGTTGTTACCCAGTAATTGGTTACTGGGTAATATCGTATCGTTATTCTAGACTGGTTGTTAGACTTTTGAGCTTCTGACTACCACTAAAGATTTTCATGTGTTCGTCTGACAACCGCAGCCGACCGCTTTACGTGCTCTCCAAGACACGGAGAGGTCTCGATGTGTTAGGAATAGACACCCATCCACTGACTGACCGCGAATAGTGTAGCTTAATCTTGCACATGCCTTAACATTGTTGGCTTCCCACAATGTTCGAATATCAAAATTTAATTCGTGTTTTTTTGGGTTCCGTACCTCAAAATAAGAGATATAAGGAACCTTTACAGAATCAATTCCTTGTCTGTCTGTTAGTGAACATCCTTTTTCTCAGGAACGCGTGATGATATCAAATTGAAATTAATATCAAATACTACTTAATGTCCGCAATCCCTCAATTTGAAAAATAAAACTCCTAAGCCAATGCAATATGTGTATTTTGACACTCGCAAGGGTATCATAACCTATAGGGTACCCGTTAACCTAGAATCATGAAATTTGGCAAGAAGCAATGTCATATAGCACTAGTAACCTAGAAATAGTCATTTTTTTGGATTTATAAGCTTGAGCGGAACCTTCTAAAACGTACCTAGAATCTATAGTTTTGTACTGTTTGTTATTTAGTATTGTGTTGTGACTGTCAGAATAATTTTGCCTTTCTTTCGTCTTCTTCTTTATTTCTTTCTTCTCGGTACGCGAGTTTTTTTAATATCACCATCATCAGATTGAGGGGGATTACACTATAGTAGTTTTTTTAAATACAACAACGGCATTTATTAAATTCCTAGCGGATCCGCCAATATCTAAACAACAAGCTATCAATTGACCTATATTGGGTTAGTTCAATTATTTCGCTTCCTATCGTAGCGCTGCAACAATTCTCCACTGATTTTGTTCGAGCTTTAGATACGGAATGTGGTATGAAAAAGCTTAAATAACACGGAACTTTTTTATCAAAATGTACGCTTTTACATTTACTGGACAGTTTTTACAGATTGAAACACCGTAATCCGGAACAATTTTACTGTATTATTCCATGCGGAAATCGGACGCAATAAGATAAGGAACTCGATCGTTTAGTTACTCTTCTTTTTTTTATTTCATTTTATCTTATTTTAAAAAAACGTAAC
>CAXKSV010000122.1:0-12404 GCA_964056405.1 Acronicta alni | reverse complement strand
CACGTAATAAATAGGTAGCAAGGAACAAATCCAAACCCCAATCTACTACTGAGAATTGTAATAACGGAAAAGCCCAATAACACTGAACGGTACCAGTAATTGTGATTACTAGAACAATGGGCCTGATGATTATATGACCAATGATAGTAGGTTTGACCGCACCACGTGTTTTACCTTCATTCCACGAATGTTTAAAGAAACCGGAGCAAAGTAAATTTTCAACATGAACAGGAGACAAAAAATAATAGTACCAAATGCCAAAAAAAGTAAAAAGCCAACGTCACGCGGTGTTCCCAGGCGGTCACCCATCCAAGTACTGACCGCGCCCGATGTTGCTTAACTTCGGTGATCGGACGAGAACCGGTGTATTCAACGTGGTATGGACGTTGGCGACACATAATCCAAAATTATCAAGCACTAGGTAATGAAACAATGACGTCACAATACTATGGCATTTGTTTTAGTATTCAATTTCAACTTTTTGTAGAAGATACTACAAAGCTTTGTCTTACTCTTAACAATTTACTTACAAACAGCTACACACGTTCCCTTCACGCCCGCGTTACCTACCTAATTAAAAGAAAGAAAACAATGTCATGAGGCAATGGTACTCTACCTACAAAATAACAAGAAATTACCGCACTAGCCGGCCATAGTGGTGGACTATAGCTAAATCCCTCTCAATCTGAGACGAGACCCTAGCAGTGTGACAGTATTTGGATTGATGATGATTAAGGAAACAACAGTTTCAAAATCACATTGTATTCAATGTAAATGAGTATAATCTTCTCATACTTACCTATATTAGTATTAATTGTTTACACGTTTTGCAGACAAACACTTTTTTTTGGTTTTAGCTAATCGATTGAACTGAAATTGATGTTTTATATTTTCTGTGCTGGTAACACTGAGTCAAACAACTGGCCATGCTTTAACTAGTGTACAAGCAGTTTAAATACTCTTTATTACGACTGTTTGTACGTGCACCTGGCTACTATGTGATGTGCAAAAATATTTCTTTCAGAATTCGCAATATTGCATAATAAAAATATCTTTGGGCATCTAGTCCACGCTTAGCCGAAACTGGTGATTCCCTTTACATTAGAAACATTCTTGTGACTGCTCACTTTGTTGTCCGTTTGTCTGTCTGTCAAGACCCTTTTTCTCAGGAACAGGTGGAGATAACAAGCTGAAATTCATATCAAATACTCAGGTTTACAGTCCCTTGGAGCTTGTGAAAAAATCAAACTCCTAAGCCAAAGCAATCAAAAGATATACTTAGTCGTTTATGCCGCAAATTTTCGACACTCGCAAGGGAATCAAAACCTACAGGGTAGGTACTTCCGTGAACTCAGAATCTTGAAATTTGGTACGAAGCAACGTCTTATAGCACAAATAAAGGAAAAATTGCGAAAATCATAAATTTTTAGTTACATCTATATTTTTGATAATTTTAAACTTACTGCTTTCCTCATGAACGCGTAGTGATATAGGTTTGTACGGAACCCTCGGTGCGGGACTCCGACTCGCCCTTGGCCGGTTCTTTTTTTCTTTCTTTTAATTTAGGGAGGTAGCTTGGGCGTGATGGTGGACGTGTGTAGCTGTTTGTAAATAAATTGTTAAGAGTAAGACAAAGCATTGTAGTACTTATAGCTTCTACAAAACGTTGAAATCGAATACTAAACATACGCAAATGCCATAGTATTATGACGTCATTGATTCATTACCTTATGGTTGATAACTTTGAACACCACGTCGCCAACATCCATACCACGTTGAATACACCGGTTCTCGTCCGATCACCGAAGTTAAACAACATCGGGCGCGGTCAGTACTTGGATGGGTGACCGCCTGGGAACACCGCGTGACGTTGGCTTTTTACTTTTTTTGGCATTAGGTTCTATTTTTTGTTTGGTCTGCTGTTAATGTTGAAAATTAACTTTGCTCAGATTTTTTTATACATTCGTTGAATCAAGGTAAAAAATACGTGGTGGGTAATAAACTCCGTATGTAGGTTTAAGAAGTAATTGACTGTCTCATAATTTGTGTAATACTAATGCTAGTGCTACCGTTGAATGATGATAATAGTACATTATGGTACAAGTGTGTAATGTTGGTGATTACCGCTGAGGCGTCATTGAAACCCGAGCCGTTAGGTGAGGGTTTTAAGAGAGCCGAGAACGGTAATCATCAATACACACGTGTATCATAAGACGTTTTTCAACACACTTGTGAAGAAAATAACTATTTTCAACTGTGAAACGAATTGTGAAAAATTTTTCGCAACGGCGGCGGAAAATTAATCAGCTGTTTTCCTAAACAATGGCGATCGGCCATAGGCTAAACTAAAAGAATGAGGTTTCTTTTTTTTGGCTATTCACGGATAGCGTTTTGCCACATACAAAATGGGGAATTCAAAGTTTTCTTTATTACAGAGAAAACAAAAGTTATAGTTGAGTGAAAGAAAGTTATATTTATTAAAAACGTACAAGTTGAAATTGTTTGTTTAAATAAGTACCATGAAATGAGCAAGCAATAGGTACATTAATTTATTTGTACTATTTATTGAACACGTTCTTTTTTGTATCAAAGCAACTCAACTAATAAAATAAAAAAACCCTATAACTCACTTGTGAATAATAGCAATGAAAAAGTCAGTTTGATTATAGGTACCATTACGTGCCTAATTGCGGTGAAATAAGAGCCATTTTATGAGCAAGTGTGTTGAAAAATAATTGGCAAAATTATATAAAATAGGATAAAAAAAAGCAAAAAGCCAACGTCACGCGGTGTTCCCAGGCGGTCACCCATCCAAGTACTGACCGCGCCCGATGTTGCTTAACTTCGGTGATCGGACGAGAACCGGTGTATTCAACGTGGTATGGACGTTGGCGACACATAATCCAAAATTATCAACCATAAGGTAATGAAAAAATGACGTCACAATACTATGGCATTCCATTTCAACTTTTTGTAGAATTTTAATGCATTGTCTTACTCTCAACAATTTACTTACAAACAGCTACACACGTTCCGTTCACGCCCGCGTTACCTACATAATTAAAAATTTGGACGGACGGAAAAAAAAGTTGTCACGACACTTTTTGCTTGTCAACAATATTTGAATTTCGAATTATTGAGTGAATGACATTATTTGAATTTCGCGCGTTGTGAATTGTTGAGTGTATACAGGTTTTTTTATTTTTAATTATTAAATTTTAATGAAAGGAACTTCGTTCCATCCTGGTGTCCCTTGACACCTCTCAAGTTTTTTTTCTTTCTTTTAATTTAGGGAGGTAGCTTGGGCGTGATGGTGGACGTGTGTAGCTGTTTGTAAATAAATTGTTAAGAGTAAGACAAAGCATTGTAGTACTTATAGCTTCTACAAAACGTTGAAATTTAATACTAAACCTACGCAAATGCCATAGTATTATGACGTCATTGATTCATTACCTTATGGTTGATAACTTTGAACACCACGTCGCCAACATCCATACCACGTTGAATACACCGGTTCTCGTCCGATCACCGAAGTTAAGCAACATCGGGCGCGGTCAGTACTTGGATGGGTGACCGCCTGGGAACACCGCGTGACGTTGGCTTTTTACTTTTTTTGGCATTAGGTTCTATTTTTTGTTTGGTTTGCTGTTAATGTTGAAAATTAACTTGGCTCCGATTTCTTTATACATTCGTTGAATCAAGGTAAAAAATACGTGGGGGGTAATAAACTCCTTAGGTAGGTTTAAGAAGTAATTGACTGTCTCACACATTACACAAATTATTGTGTAATGCTAATGCACAAGTGCTACCGTTGAATGATGATAATAGTACGTTATGGTACAAGTGTGTAATGTTGGTGATTACCGTTGAGGCGCCATTGAAACCCGAGCCGTTAGGTGAGTGTTTTAAGAGAGCCGAGGACGGTAAATATCAATACACACGTGTATCATACGACATTTTTCAACACGCTTGTGAAGAAAATAACTATAATTTCAAAAGTAACGATTTTTTACAAAAAATAAATTAGTCCCATAGGTAACTGTTACAATACTATTTATATTTCTCGCAGAACTTCATATATTTCATTAAAAATATTCTTGCTTTGGGTTCCTGTATAATTAAAGTCAAGATATCGGTACTACAACCACTAATGAATTCCTCAAGCGATTAGTTTAATAGATTGCCTTTCGCGCCTAGAGGATAACACCTAGATGTGGAATAGCTCCAATATAGGTGATTAACAATTTGCAAGCTCCGGTAGTAGGAATATTAGATTATAGGTAATCAACGTAGCTAATACCAACAGTTCTAACATGACTTTAGTGAATGTGAGACGTTTGCATATCATACTTTGAAGCTTTCACCCTTATAAGAACTAAAATCAGCATGCAAATATTCTGGTAGAGTTATTAGTCTGAGGTAGATGCGGAAAATGTAATATTGATACAGTTCCATCGGTACGAAAAACAGAATCCTTACGTAAGTGTAAGACAGTAAGGTATAAAATAGAAACGCAAGATTTGAAAGGTCTTTTGAAGTAGGTAGATTGCCGATGATCATTTAGTTTTGTACCACTCTCATTATTAATAAAAAATCACACTAATTAGTCGTGGTTGACAATGCTCCAAAGCTATTCTTTCCGTTGTTTCGTACCAAGCGATGGAATAATAGTGAATAATTAGTACCTATTATTGGAATGGAATGGAATAATTAAATTAATTGAAGAGGGTTACAGGTATACGACCTACACTATCCACTGGGGTGTCATTGACTGAAATACCGCGGCCTAATAATATGAAGAAACTTATTCATTAAATATGTATGACATAGGTGTACGTAACCAAAGGCCGACCCAGACCGTATTTGGATCGCAAAGCCAGCAGAATAAACACCCTTTCTACGACTGTCTTGTCTGGTCTATCGTAGCTTCTCAACGGTACAATTATTTTGATTGCTCTTTTTATTTATACATAATTCTGGTTTACTTCAAGGTTGAATTTATCTTACAAAAATATAACTTTAGAGTTGTCTTTGCATGCTTAAACGAAAAAAAAATACATTAAGCATATTAGTCATCTCCACGCAATTGGGGTAGTATTAGTGAGCATTTACTATTCTACATTGATATCGTAGAATTCGCAGGCAACTGCAGCCTAATAGACGCTAGCAACACCAGTAAATAAAAGTATCCATTGTATAGTATCCACAGAACAAGCTCTGCTTAATACTTTTAAATTTATTTAAGATTCAGCAATGCGGTGGTAGCACCTCATACGAACTCTGAAGCGTGCTTACGCTTAGGTTCTGCTTAGAACCTCCACCCATAATCATTATTACCGATTTGTTAATGATTTAGATTTAGAGCAAACTCACCCAACGATACGAAAGAGATTCTTAAGTGAAACAACGTAATTTTTTAAGAAATATAAATAAATAATTTATTACTTAAATAGGTTCAAAACCAATGCTTTTAATTCTTTTTAAATTTAACAATGCTGTGTGCATAGTGATAGTGACATTTGATAGTGTGGACGTTGGCAGTCTCCCATTTAAGATAGCCTGGCTGGAAACACGACACTGGCGTCGAAAAGTCTAGACAAAGTCACTCAACTGTTTAGCTAACGTTTAAGAACTAGGTACTAGGAACAACCGCTTCTGTTTTTGTTAATACTAATTCTCGGAATAGCTTACTAGTATATGAGTAAAATAAAAAACCAAGCATTCCAAAAATAAATCGACGCTAAAAATCAATGAAAAAACAAATATTTTGACCCGCGGGAGGTTCATATATATATTTTTTTTATTTCGTGCTCTTTTCGTAAATTAGATTAAATTTAATTTCGTTTTATCAAGTACCTATCATTGGGACACCGGCGCCTGTTGTCAGAGTTGACCCTAAACTATTTTCTTACAGACCATGAAAATATTCATCACCATCATCAACCCTACTACCTACGACGATACTGCTGGGCCCGGGTCTATTCTCAGATTAAGAGGGATTAGGCTATAGTCCACCACGCGAGCCTAGTGCGGGTTCGCAGACTTTACATACCGTCGAGAAAAATCTCTAAAGCATTAATGTTTCCACACTAAAAAAAAGTGGAGTGCAAACTTTGCATTAAACAGTGCAGTCACAACAGACAGCATAAAGTCTATCAAAACTGAGACAGCTGTTTCGAGACATCCAGATATATAATATGTTACATGGTTGCTCTAAACTACTGCTACGCTAAACTATGTGACTTAGAAACTAAGCTAGAAGTTTAAACACGCAACAAAGTTAAGTTTTATTCGACTAAACACTTTTAACAGCAAAAGTTTTGTTAAAACGTGTTGCTATCATAAAATCTACAGGCGTTGTATCGTTACGTTTTATTCTACAGAGTTGCATTGTACTACCAGGAACAATTAAAAGTTAGGTAACTAACGTGCAAAAATTACCTTGGTGCTATGTAGGTATATAGATATAAAAATACTCCTCTACTCGTAAGTAATGATTAGAAACGATACCATTTTATCGATGAAAATTCAATTAGGTATTCAAATAATACTCAGACGCGGTTCGAGGGGGGTTGGAGTGGTCAAGACCCCACCAAACGTACGCGTCAAATTGACAAACCTTCTAAATTTCTGGACCGTTAGTGTGTCAACCTGCTTTACTATTAATATGACCCTACTATTAATATAAAACACCCCTAAAGTTTTTGGCTGCGACCGCGCCTGATTATACTCTAGTATCAAAATGTTTACGTTTTTTATATACCTAGTTACTGTGCTTTGGCTGTTGCTAGAAGTGTCCTCACAAACCTTTCCTTTCCACCCAGTACTATCATCCCAGCCTTTATTCACATTATCTTTCAGTCTAACCATACGCCTCAATAACCGCCGCAACCCAATTACTGAGCAAAGCCATAAGAAAAAATTATCAGTTTTTCGTGCGTGAGAAATCACTATACGTATTCATATGGCGTGCCAAATCCTAAATGAAAACAAAAACTAAAATGTACCACACCGAAAAAGTATTAATAACGTGAATTCAGGGACAGAAAGTTAACCTCGCAAATTCACAAATAACCCAAATAAATCCAGTCCAACAACAATCAAATAAAAAGTAAATCAATATCTGACTTACAAAACTAGAAAGTAATTTCCCCAGTTTCGGTACGAAATTTATCGTAGGTACCTAATAGGGTGTCGTCACGCAAAGCCTGCACGAAAAGCTTGCGACCTACCGCAAGGGTTGATCGATGAATATCCAGGTCATTGCCGAGGCAACATGGAGTGGCTACCGGACTCTTACATAATTTGTTTTGACCGATTGATCGGACGGCACTACCTGACGTTGGGACGGAAAATAAAACGATGGCAGGGTTCGGAAAAGATATTGGTTTTATAATTTGAGTTGACAGTGAAGCTACCTACGTGTCATATCGCATTGGGTGGGTGTTCGTTTTTTGTAAATTTCGGCCTTTTCTAGTCAAAATTTTTTTTTTATTTATTTAGTAAAGACGAAGCCCGCATAGTTTAGTACAGTTTTGGCCAACAAACCCTGTGTCGCGGGGGACTTTCAACATAATCAATCCATATACTGTCCCACTGCTGGGCACGGATCTCCACCCAGCATTCTGGGAGGAGGCCCGTGGTGGACTATAGGCTAATCCATCTCATTATATCGATTAGGGTATAATCCACTGCGCTGGCTTAATGCGGGTTTGCAGATTTCACACACCGTCAAGAAAATCTCTAAGGCATGCAGGTTTCCTGACGATGTTTACCTTCACACTTTAATTATTAATTGGTGAAGGTTACATGATTTCCAAAACTCATAAATGCGTGCCTTGGATTAGAACTCAAGACGTTTTGACTTGGCAGTCGAATCATCACAGGTCACTAGGTTATCTTTGCATTACAAACATACAAATAACGGACACAAAGTCCAACCAAACTCAAAACAAGTATCTGTAGATCACACAAAGATTTGTCTCGGGCGGGAATCGAACCCACGACACGGTAGATAGAATACCCAAAGGTACGTAATCTACATAATTATAATGAAGGGAAGCAAAACTCCAAGCAATACTTTATTTCTGTCTTTTTACTCTTAATGTCAATGAACGTTTTATAACATGGTTGGCGTGCCGCATGTGAGATAGAACGATAGGTGGGTGGTATTGCCATATCAAAGATTTTACCCTGTTTTTTAGCAATACCAGATGCATGGCTCGAAGTCGAGGAGCGGAAAGCTTAAAGCAAACGCTTCGGCAGTTAGTTTGTTTTGCCTAAACCACTTATTTCGATGTAATGAAACAATTTACGGGATATTTTATATTTGATTTTTAATAACGCCAAAATACACAGCACGATACCTACATACATTTTTGCCTATTTTAAGTACTATATTAAAGTTATACGCCAAAATACACAGCACGATACATACATTTTTGCCTATTTTAAGTACTATATTAAAGTTATTTCGTTTAATTCAACAGATGTTCACTACGATTACAAAGCAATCTATTTCACTATTCATCATACATTTGTATCTGTATGGTGGCCGAGAGAAATGGACTGAGTTAGTTCAATACTGCACACATGAACGCACCGGTGACTGCGTCTAGCTTTGTAATTAAATCGACCGCCCCTCTGTCACTACCATTTAAATATACGGCGATATGTACTCTTATGTATAACTTGAGTAATCTGATTATAGTTAGCGAGGAATTTGATTGAGCGCAGATTATAGTTTTAATATTTTTTTTGCTAATGGATCCCGTTTTTGTTTTCTTTAACCCTTATATTGCGACTCATGGAAGTCACAAACAAGGTGCACGTTGAGCATACAAATCTATTAAGTAGGTAATCCATTCCATTGGCACACGATGGCCTATGGCAGAATTTATGTGAAACCAATGCACCTAAACATCTAATATACATATATTGTGCCAGTGCCCCACGAGGAAACGTGTTTTCAGTGGGTGGACTTTGACCTTTATACTGACAACCCAACTATTCCTCTTTCGTTTTACAGGGTCAGCAACGCGCAAATGATACTGGTGTTACAAGCGTCTATAGGCTACGGTAACCGATCAGATGGGCCATATGCTTGTTTGCCACCTTAGTGGTATAAAAAAAAGACCTAGCATAAATGTTCTATATTGCAGCTGACCTGCTTTCGTCGCGAATAGTATCCACCGACAATGCTTAGATTCACAGTGAATAGACCTCGTGAATACAGAGCTAAGCGGCCCGTTTACGCCATGTTGCTATGTAAGTATCTCGCCGAGATTGAAAAGATTCAAAAGAATTTAGTCGCTTCGGTATACTTAAATCTGTGAATTTCGAAGAGTTTTGAGAATACCTTTCATTTAAATTGATATGTTTTAGCCGTACGTATCGCGTAGCCGTTGGGTTTCAAGCTCTAAATCAAATTTGCTTTAGATGAATTTTACATATTATATTATCCTACGTGTATTGTAGGAGACTTTGGTAGAAGCGTACTAATACTAATAATGTATACCTACTGGTCGCCAGTATGTTTTAGTCCCATCATTCTGTGGAAGCGAACTTACTAACCCTTCATTATCATCATCATTATCATTCTCAACTTGTATTATCCCACTGTTGGTTAAGCCTCCTTTCTTTTAAGCTCCTTCCTTCTTTCTTTTATTGACACTTACCGAGCACAAACGAAGCACTTACGAGGCCAGCGTGGTGGACTATAGCCTAATCCCTCTCATCCTGAGAGGAGACCCGTACCCAGCAGTGGGTCAGTATATAACCGAAAACAATCCAAACAGATAATTTCTCAACATAATAAACCAATAACACTTTGCCTGACCTATGAATCGAACTCAGACCCGGCTAAAAGTACCACTGGACCAATTGGCTCTAACTTTATATTTTATCAAATAATTTAAGGGCATCCACTTCAAACACTTTTTTCTCTGCCCACTGTTCTAATCTTTTATCTAAGATCTAAATTTCCTTCTTTTACTTATGGATTTTATTTATTGTGTGTTCCCTATCCTCAACATGAGACCAAAATTTCAAATATAAAATTCCAAGCATAAAGAAATAAAAAAAGGATGGCTATCCACAACGGTGTGTTGGTACCTACACTTATGTATGGAAGTGAAAGTTGGGTATGGCAGAAGAGACATGAAAGTAGAATAAATGCTGTAGAAATGCGTTCCCTGCGAAGTATGTGCGGTGTAACTCGGAATGACAGATTGAGAAATAGTGTGATAAGAGAACGTTGCGGCTTAAAAGACGATGTAGTGACGAGAATTGAGAAGAATATGCTGAGATGGTTTGGGCATGTCGAGAGAATGGATGAAAGGCGACTAACAAAAAGGATTTATATGGCGAATGTCAGTGGAACCGCCGAGAGGGGACGCCCTAGAAAAACTTATACCGACCTTATTGGTGAGGTTCTTCAAAAAGGTCAGGTGCGTAGTACTCGCAACCGGCGTGTATGTATGACAAGATGTATGAATGTGGTCGAAGCGAAAGAAGTATGCAAGAATCGTAGCAAGTGGCGTTCTTTAGTTTCTGCCTACCCCTATGGGAAAAAGGCGTGAGTGTATGTATGTATGTATGTATGTAAGAAATAAAAATAAAGCTTATATAAATACAATCACAATAATAATTTATACGCGAATTCTTCATAAGTTTGCACATCACATTTCTATATACAGGCTGTCCCTTTATTCTCGGTCGCTACGTTGCTGTTCTTTCTCATGCATACAAATCCGACAATGCGATGTCATTTCATTCCGGTGGCTCCCTGCTGTCATTCACATGTCACACTGGATGACAGTCGGCGACGGCTGGCACGTGGGTCGTGTCATATCAGCTTTATTTTTATTAAAAAAGTTTACTATTATGTAACGCTCTTTATTAAGTTAGAGAATGGTAATTTGAAGATGGTAGTGATAAGAAAAAATATACCAACTCATATAATAAAAGCTCGGTGTTAAAATATTATTCATTCCCAGTATTTCATTTAAGAATTTGAAGAATTTGGAGCTACCAAACGAAAACGTGGGCTATAATTCCACTATAATTTATATTTTTTCTGGAATCAATCCATATTTAGAATTTGTAATATACCCTCAGAAATTTTCTTATGAGATTAATTTTTATTATTAATCGAACGAGGCCTTTTAGCCCAGCTGATGTCAAAAGCATAAATTAACTTTGCACGTAACACATTATATCCAAACGGTTCCTGTAATTGCTGATACCATTGGAATCGAATATGTGGCAGTATTAATTATCAACCCATTCATTATGGATGTACATCTTGTAATTAGATTTAGTATATTTGCTAAAGTTCACTGCGCCAGTGTATCCGTCTGCATAATTTGTATGCATTAACCATTGCCAATTCTAGTTATTAAATCAATATAGTCATACCTATTACTTTTAATTATGATGATGTATACGATGATGATATGATGTGGAAATGGCCAGGAAATATTTTTAATAGAATAAAATCAAATAAATTTCAATACTACACTTTTTTTTCTTATTCACAAAACTCATTATCATCATGATTAATACATATACTGTCCCACTGCTGGACACAGGTCTCGTCTCAAATTAAGAGGGATTACCCTGTAATCCACCATGCAGGCCTAGTGTGGATTGGCAGACTTCACACATCGTTGATAAAAATATTTAACCTATTGTCTTAGTAGTATCATTTCAAGTTATCAGAAGACGTGTATGAGTAAAATAAAATGTAAAATGAATAAATTGTAAAATACCTACTTTTTCGACTACGTATAGAAATAAAAGTATAAAAGAATTACTTACCAAATTAAAACTAACTTGCACTACAATTTAACAATACCCTTCCCCTAATCGATCATAACAATAGCAGTTAAGTCGAATGCTAAACACGTGTCAAACGCCGTGACATTGCTTTCAACATATAAACGAGAGTTGCAATAAAATAACCGTTTGATACGAAATCAAAATAGGGGGCCAGTTACCGCGTGCAATGCCGTTGCGAATGTGCGCACCCTGTTTACATCTTTGTAGGGCGACGGGCCCAATGACGTAAAAAATTATATTACCGTATTAAGCCCATAGAGTAACTGTACCATGAAATGTACGAATATTGTTAAATCCTTGTCAGCCGCTCTGATTGCCACTCTCGATTTAGGCGCCTCTAACTGGATTAGAGATGCCCGTTGTAGTGTCAATTTCATTTTTATTTGCGCACACTGCAATTCAGTTTTCAGTTTTTTTACGTTACTAGCGAAGGCAAGTTTTTTTGCTACCACTAGGCATATCTAGAGAGATAATTAGCTAGGCAATGCAAATTTTCTTCCTCGGATATCGCAAGGTTTTATTTAAAACTGTTCGGGAGGCTAATTAGTGCCGTCCTTCGGCAT
>CAXKSV010000121.1:10000-54807 GCA_964056405.1 Acronicta alni | reverse complement strand
ACTCGGTACGTAGTCAGATATGATGTTGGTCAATTTTTTGAGGTTTCCTGCAAGCTATCCCCACAAGCGGGGTACCTGCGGATTCGGGGCGAAACGGGCTACAAAACTGTGCAAAAATTAGGGGTAGGTGGTGGGGGAAATTTCGAAAATATAGTCAAAAAACTGTTTTTTCGGTCAATTTTACAACAAAACTGCTAATTATCTTGTTTGTTTTCAGGTCACGGTCGCCGGGACGCGCGCCAGGTGCTGTTCCAGACTGATGTGTATCGAACGGGATCAAAATTTTGCTTAAATTTGGAAAAATGAATTAATTTTGATTTTTAATAAAATATAAATATGATGAAATTTAAATTTTCGTGAAAATGGAAAATTTTTGGTGTCCAGGTACGCGGATGTGTGTTCGGGAGACGAATATAACAATATAAAACAATATAGGGGTTGAAAACCGCGTCAAAATGCTATGTTTGCTGTAAAAATTAACCGCGTTGTACTAAGTGTGTCACCTATAAGGTAAACTCGGTACGTAGTCAGATATGATGTTGGTCAATTTTTTGAGGTTTCCTGCAAGCTATCCCCACAAGCGGGGTACCTGCGGATTCGGGGCGAAACGGGCTACAAAACTGTGCAAAAATTAGGGGTAGGTGGTGGGGGAAATTTCGAAAATATAGTCAAAAAACTGTTTTTTCGGTCAATTTTACAACAAAACTGCTAATTATCTTGTTTGTTTTCAGGTCACGGTCGCCGGGACGCGCGCCAGGTGCTGTTCCAGACTGATGTGTATCGAACGGGATCAAAATTTTGCTTAAATTTGGAAAAATGAATTAATTTTGATTTTTAATAAAATATAAATATGATGAAATTTAAATTTTCGTGAAAATGGAAAATTTTTGGTGTCCAGGTACGCGGATGTGTGTTCGGGAGACGAATATAACAATATAAAACAATATAGGGGTTGAAAACCGCGTCAAAATGCTATGTTTGCTGTAAAAATTAACCGCGTTGTACTAAGTGTGTCACCTATAAGGTAAACTCGGTACGTAGTCAGATATGATGTTGGTCAATTTTTTGAGGTTTCCTGCAAGCTATCCCCACAAGCGGGGTACCTGCGGATTCGGGGCGAAACGGGCTACAAAACTGTGCAAAAATTAGGGGTAGGTGGTGGGGGAAATTTCGAAAATATAGTCAAAAAACTGTTTTTTCGGTCAATTTTACAACAAAACTGCTAATTATCTTGTTTGTTTTCAGGTCACGGTCGCCGGGACGCGCGCCAGGTGCTGTTCCAGACTGATGTGTATCGAACGGGATCAAAATTTTGCTTAAATTTGGAAAAATGAATTAATTTTGATTTTTAATAAAATATAAATATGATGAAATTTAAATTTTCGTGAAAATGGAAAATTTTTGGTGTCCAGGTACGCGGATGTGTGTTCGGGAGACGAATATAACAATATAAAACAATATAGGGGTTGAAAACCGCGTCAAAATGCTATGTTTGCTGTAAAAATTAACCGCGTTGTACTAAGTGTGTCACCTATAAGGTAAACTCGGTACGTAGTCAGATATGATGTTGGTCAATTTTTTGAGGTTTCCTGCAAGCTATCCCCACAAGCGGGGTACCTGCGGATTCGGGGCGAAACGGGCTACAAAACTGTGCAAAAATTAGGGGTAGGTGGTGGGGGAAATTTCGAAAATATAGTCAAAAAACTGTTTTTTCGGTCAATTTTACAACAAAACTGCTAATTATCTTGTTTGTTTTCAGGTCACGGTCGCCGGGACGCGCGCCAGGTGCTGTTCCAGACTGATGTGTATCGAACGGGATCAAAATTTTGCTTAAATTTGGAAAAATGAATTAATTTTGATTTTTAATAAAATATAAATATGATGAAATTTAAATTTTCGTGAAAATGGAAAATTTTTGGTGTCCAGGTACGCGGATGTGTGTTCGGGAGACGAATATAACAATATAAAACAATATAGGGGTTGAAAACCGCGTCAAAATGCTATGTTTGCTGTAAAAATTAACCGCGTTGTACTAAGTGTGTCACCTATAAGGTAAACTCGGTACGTAGTCAGATATGATGTTGGTCAATTTTTTGAGGTTTCCTGCAAGCTATCCCCACAAGCGGGGTACCTGCGGATTCGGGGCGAAACGGGCTACAAAACTGTGCAAAAATTAGGGGTAGGTGGTGGGGGAAATTTCGAAAATATAGTCAAAAAACTGTTTTTTCGGTCAATTTTACAACAAAACTGCTAATTATCTTGTTTGTTTTCAGGTCACGGTCGCCGGGACGCGCGCCAGGTGCTGTTCCAGACTGATGTGTATCGAACGGGATCAAAATTTTGCTTAAATTTGGAAAAATGAATTAATTTTGATTTTTAATAAAATATAAATATGATGAAATTTAAATTTTCGTGAAAATGGAAAATTTTTGGTGTCCAGGTACGCGGATGTGTGTTCGGGAGACGAATATAACAATATAAAACAATATAGGGGTTGAAAACCGCGTCAAAATGCTATGTTTGCTGTAAAAATTAACCGCGTTGTACTAAGTGTGTCACCTATAAGGTAAACTCGGTACGTAGTCAGATATGATGTTGGTCAATTTTTTGAGGTTTCCTGCAAGCTATCCCCACAAGCGGGGTACCTGCGGATTCGGGGCGAAACGGGCTACAAAACTGTGCAAAAATTAGGGGTAGGTGGTGGGGGAAATTTCGAAAATATAGTCAAAAAACTGTTTTTTCGGTCAATTTTACAACAAAACTGCTAATTATCTTGTTTGTTTTCAGGTCACGGTCGCCGGGACGCGCGCCAGGTGCTGTTCCAGACTGATGTGTATCGAACGGGATCAAAATTTTGCTTAAATTTGGAAAAATGAATTAATTTTGATTTTTAATAAAATATAAATATGATGAAATTTAAATTTTCGTGAAAATGGAAAATTTTTGGTGTCCAGGTACGCGGATGTGTGTTCGGGAGACGAATATAACAATATAAAACAATATAGGGGTTGAAAACCGCGTCAAAATGCTATGTTTGCTGTAAAAATTAACCGCGTTGTACTAAGTGTGTCACCTATAAGGTAAACTCGGTACGTAGTCAGATATGATGTTGGTCAATTTTTTGAGGTTTCCTGCAAGCTATCCCCACAAGCGGGGTACCTGCGGATTCGGGGCGAAACGGGCTACAAAACTGTGCAAAAATTAGGGGTAGGTGGTGGGGGAAATTTCGAAAATATAGTCAAAAAACTGTTTTTTCGGTCAATTTTACAACAAAACTGCTAATTATCTTGTTTGTTTTCAGGTCACGGTCGCCGGGACGCGCGCCAGGTGCTGTTCCAGACTGATGTGTATCGAACGGGATCAAAATTTTGCTTAAATTTGGAAAAATGAATTAATTTTGATTTTTAATAAAATATAAATATGATGAAATTTAAATTTTCGTGAAAATGGAAAATTTTTGGTGTCCAGGTACGCGGATGTGTGTTCGGGAGACGAATATAACAATATAAAACAATATAGGGGTTGAAAACCGCGTCAAAATGCTATGTTTGCTGTAAAAATTAACCGCGTTGTACTAAGTGTGTCACCTATAAGGTAAACTCGGTACGTAGTCAGATATGATGTTGGTCAATTTTTTGAGGTTTCCTGCAAGCTATCCCCACAAGCGGGGTACCTGCGGATTCGGGGCGAAACGGGCTACAAAACTGTGCAAAAATTAGGGGTAGGTGGTGGGGGAAATTTCGAAAATATAGTCAAAAAACTGTTTTTTCGGTCAATTTTACAACAAAACTGCTAATTATCTTGTTTGTTTTCAGGTCACGGTCGCCGGGACGCGCGCCAGGTGCTGTTCCAGACTGATGTGTATCGAACGGGATCAAAATTTTGCTTAAATTTGGAAAAATGAATTAATTTTGATTTTTAATAAAATATAAATATGATGAAATTTAAATTTTCGTGAAAATGGAAAATTTTTGGTGTCCAGGTACGCGGATGTGTGTTCGGGAGACGAATATAACAATATAAAACAATATAGGGGTTGAAAACCGCGTCAAAATGCTATGTTTGCTGTAAAAATTAACCGCGTTGTACTAAGTGTGTCACCTATAAGGTAAACTCGGTACGTAGTCAGATATGATGTTGGTCAATTTTTTGAGGTTTCCTGCAAGCTATCCCCACAAGCGGGGTACCTGCGGATTCGGGGCGAAACGGGCTACAAAACTGTGCAAAAATTAGGGGTAGGTGGTGGGGGAAATTTCGAAAATATAGTCAAAAAACTGTTTTTTCGGTCAATTTTACAACAAAACTGCTAATTATCTTGTTTGTTTTCAGGTCACGGTCGCCGGGACGCGCGCCAGGTGCTGTTCCAGACTGATGTGTATCGAACGGGATCAAAATTTTGCTTAAATTTGGAAAAATGAATTAATTTTGATTTTTAATAAAATATAAATATGATGAAATTTAAATTTCGTGAAAATGGAAAATTTTTGGTGTCCAGGTACGCGGATGTGTGTTCGGGAGACGAATATAACAATATAAAACAATATAGGGGTTGAAAACCGCGTCAAAATGCTATGTTTGCTGTAAAAATTAACCGCGTTGTACTAAGTGTGTCACCTATAAGGTAAACTCGGTACGTAGTCAGATATGATGTTGGTCAATTTTTTGAGGTTTCCTGCAAGCTATCCCCACAAGCGGGGTACCTGCGGATTCGGGGCGAAACGGGCTACAAAACTGTGCAAAAATTAGGGGTAGGTGGTGGGGGAAATTTCGAAAATATAGTCAAAAAACTGTTTTTTCGGTCAATTTTACAACAAAACTGCTAATTATCTTGTTTGTTTTCAGGTCACGGTCGCCGGGACGCGCGCCAGGTGCTGTTCCAGACTGATGTGTATCGAACGGGATCAAAATTTTGCTTAAATTTGGAAAAATGAATTAATTTTGATTTTTAATAAAATATAAATATGATGAAATTTAAATTTTCGTGAAAATGGAAAATTTTTGGTGTCCAGGTACGCGGATGTGTGTTCGGGAGACGAATATAACAATATAAAACAATATAGGGGTTGAAAACCGCGTCAAAATGCTATGTTTGCTGTAAAAATTAACCGCGTTGTACTAAGTGTGTCACCTATAAGGTAAACTCGGTACGTAGTCAGATATGATGTTGGTCAATTTTTTGAGGTTTCCTGCAAGCTATCCCCACAAGCGGGGTACCTGCGGATTCGGGGCGAAACGGGCTACAAAACTGTGCAAAAATTAGGGGTAGGTGGTGGGGGAAATTTCGAAAATATAGTCAAAAAACTGTTTTTTCGGTCAATTTTACAACAAAACTGCTAATTATCTTGTTTGTTTTCAGGTCACGGTCGCCGGGACGCGCGCCAGGTGCTGTTCCAGACTGATGTGTATCGAACGGGATCAAAATTTTGCTTAAATTTGGAAAAATGAATTAATTTTGATTTTTAATAAAATATAAATATGATGAAATTTAAATTTTCGTGAAAATGGAAAATTTTTGGTGTCCAGGTACGCGGATGTGTGTTCGGGAGACGAATATAACAATATAAAACAATATAGGGGTTGAAAACCGCGTCAAAATGCTATGTTTGCTGTAAAAATTAACCGCGTTGTACTAAGTGTGTCACCTATAAGGTAAACTCGGTACGTAGTCAGATATGATGTTGGTCAATTTTTTGAGGTTTCCTGCAAGCTATCCCCACAAGCGGGGTACCTGCGGATTCGGGGCGAAACGGGCTACAAAACTGTGCAAAAATTAGGGGTAGGTGGTGGGGGAAATTTCGAAAATATAGTCAAAAAACTGTTTTTTCGGTCAATTTTACAACAAAACTGCTAATTATCTTGTTTGTTTTCAGGTCACGGTCGCCGGGACGCGCGCCAGGTGCTGTTCCAGACTGATGTGTATCGAACGGGATCAAAATTTTGCTTAAATTTGGAAAAATGAATTAATTTTGATTTTTAATAAAATATAAATATGATGAAATTTAAATTTTCGTGAAAATGGAAAATTTTTGGTGTCCAGGTACGCGGATGTGTGTTCGGGAGACGAATATAACAATATAAAACAATATAGGGGTTGAAAACCGCGTCAAAATGCTATGTTTGCTGTAAAAATTAACCGCGTTGTACTAAGTGTGTCACCTATAAGGTAAACTCGGTACGTAGTCAGATATGATGTTGGTCAATTTTTTGAGGTTTCCTGCAAGCTATCCCCACAAGCGGGGTACCTGCGGATTCGGGGCGAAACGGGCTACAAAACTGTGCAAAAATTAGGGGTAGGTGGTGGGGGAAATTTCGAAAATATAGTCAAAAAACTGTTTTTTCGGTCAATTTTACAACAAAACTGCTAATTATCTTGTTTGTTTTCAGGTCACGGTCGCCGGGACGCGCGCCAGGTGCTGTTCCAGACTGATGTGTATCGAACGGGATCAAAATTTTGCTTAAATTTGGAAAAATGAATTAATTTTGATTTTTAATAAAATATAAATATGATGAAATTTAAATTTTCGTGAAAATGGAAAATTTTTGGTGTCCAGGTACGCGGATGTGTGTTCGGGAGACGAATATAACAATATAAAACAATATAGGGGTTGAAAACCGCGTCAAAATGCTATGTTTGCTGTAAAAATTAACCGCGTTGTACTAAGTGTGTCACCTATAAGGTAAACTCGGTACGTAGTCAGATATGATGTTGGTCAATTTTTTGAGGTTTCCTGCAAGCTATCCCCACAAGCGGGGTACCTGCGGATTCGGGGCGAAACGGGCTACAAAACTGTGCAAAAATTAGGGGTAGGTGGTGGGGGAAATTTCGAAAATATAGTCAAAAAACTGTTTTTTCGGTCAATTTTACAACAAAACTGCTAATTATCTTGTTTGTTTTCAGGTCACGGTCGCCGGGACGCGCGCCAGGTGCTGTTCCAGACTGATGTGTATCGAACGGGATCAAAATTTTGCTTAAATTTGGAAAAATGAATTAATTTTGATTTTTAATAAAATATAAATATGATGAAATTTAAATTTTCGTGAAAATGGAAAATTTTTGGTGTCCAGGTACGCGGATGTGTGTTCGGGAGACGAATATAACAATATAAAACAATATAGGGGTTGAAAACCGCGTCAAAATGCTATGTTTGCTGTAAAAATTAACCGCGTTGTACTAAGTGTGTCACCTATAAGGTAAACTCGGTACGTAGTCAGATATGATGTTGGTCAATTTTTTGAGGTTTCCTGCAAGCTATCCCCACAAGCGGGGTACCTGCGGATTCGGGGCGAAACGGGCTACAAAACTGTGCAAAAATTAGGGGTAGGTGGTGGGGGAAATTTCGAAAATATAGTCAAAAAACTGTTTTTTCGGTCAATTTTACAACAAAACTGCTAATTATCTTGTTTGTTTTCAGGTCACGGTCGCCGGGACGCGCGCCAGGTGCTGTTCCAGACTGATGTGTATCGAACGGGATCAAAATTTTGCTTAAATTTGGAAAAATGAATTAATTTTGATTTTTAATAAAATATAAATATGATGAAATTTAAATTTTCGTGAAAATGGAAAATTTTTGGTGTCCAGGTACGCGGATGTGTGTTCGGGAGACGAATATAACAATATAAAACAATATAGGGGTTGAAAACCGCGTCAAAATGCTATGTTTGCTGTAAAAATTAACCGCGTTGTACTAAGTGTGTCACCTATAAGGTAAACTCGGTACGTAGTCAGATATGATGTTGGTCAATTTTTTGAGGTTTCCTGCAAGCTATCCCCACAAGCGGGGTACCTGCGGATTCGGGGCGAAACGGGCTACAAAACTGTGCAAAAATTAGGGGTAGGTGGTGGGGGAAATTTCGAAAATATAGTCAAAAAACTGTTTTTTCGGTCAATTTTACAACAAAACTGCTAATTATCTTGTTTGTTTTCAGGTCACGGTCGCCGGGACGCGCGCCAGGTGCTGTTCCAGACTGATGTGTATCGAACGGGATCAAAATTTTGCTTAAATTTGGAAAAATGAATTAATTTTGATTTTTAATAAAATATAAATATGATGAAATTTAAATTTTCGTGAAAATGGAAAATTTTTGGTGTCCAGGTACGCGGATGTGTGTTCGGGAGACGAATATAACAATATAAAACAATATAGGGGTTGAAAACCGCGTCAAAATGCTATGTTTGCTGTAAAAATTAACCGCGTTGTACTAAGTGTGTCACCTATAAGGTAAACTCGGTACGTAGTCAGATATGATGTTGGTCAATTTTTTGAGGTTTCCTGCAAGCTATCCCCACAAGCGGGGTACCTGCGGATTCGGGGCGAAACGGGCTACAAAACTGTGCAAAAATTAGGGGTAGGTGGTGGGGGAAATTTCGAAAATATAGTCAAAAAACTGTTTTTTCGGTCAATTTTACAACAAAACTGCTAATTATCTTGTTTGTTTTCAGGTCACGGTCGCCGGGACGCGCGCCAGGTGCTGTTCCAGACTGATGTGTATCGAACGGGATCAAAATTTTGCTTAAATTTGGAAAAATGAATTAATTTTGATTTTTAATAAAATATAAATATGATGAAATTTAAATTTTCGTGAAAATGGAAAATTTTTGGTGTCCAGGTACGCGGATGTGTGTTCGGGAGACGAATATAACAATATAAAACAATATAGGGGTTGAAAACCGCGTCAAAATGCTATGTTTGCTGTAAAAATTAACCGCGTTGTACTAAGTGTGTCACCTATAAGGTAAACTCGGTACGTAGTCAGATATGATGTTGGTCAATTTTTTGAGGTTTCCTGCAAGCTATCCCCACAAGCGGGGTACCTGCGGATTCGGGGCGAAACGGGCTACAAAACTGTGCAAAAATTAGGGGTAGGTGGTGGGGGAAATTTCGAAAATATAGTCAAAAAACTGTTTTTTCGGTCAATTTTACAACAAAACTGCTAATTATCTTGTTTGTTTTCAGGTCACGGTCGCCGGGACGCGCGCCAGGTGCTGTTCCAGACTGATGTGTATC
This sequence comes from Acronicta alni, assembly GCA_964056405.1. NCBI lineage: Eukaryota > Metazoa > Arthropoda > Insecta > Lepidoptera > Noctuidae > Acronicta > Acronicta alni. The sequence goes on along the minus strand of CAXKSV010000121.1, from coordinate 45,802 downwards.
GAACGGGATCAAAATTTTGCTTAAATTTGGAAAAATGAATTAATTTTGATTTTTAATAAAATATAAATATGATGAAATTTAAATTTTCGTGAAAATGGAAAATTTTTGGTGTCCAGGTACGCGGATGTGTGTTCGGGAGACGAATATAACAATATAAAACAATATAGGGGTTGAAAACCGCGTCAAAATGCTATGTTTGCTGTAAAAATTAACCGCGTTGTACTAAGTGTGTCACCTATAAGGTAAACTCGGTACGTAGTCAGATATGATGTTGGTCAATTTTTTGAGGTTTCCTGCAAGCTATCCCCACAAGCGGGGTACCTGCGGATTCGGGGCGAAACGGGCTACAAAACTGTGCAAAAATTAGGGGTAGGTGGTGGGGGAAATTTCGAAAATATAGTCAAAAAACTGTTTTTTCGGTCAATTTTACAACAAAACTGCTAATTATCTTGTTTGTTTTCAGGTCACGGTCGCCGGGACGCGCGCCAGGTGCTGTTCCAGACTGATGTGTATCGAACGGGATCAAAATTTTGCTTAAATTTGGAAAAATGAATTAATTTTGATTTTTAATAAAATATAAATATGATGAAATTTAAATTTTCGTGAAAATGGAAAATTTTTGGTGTCCAGGTACGCGGATGTGTGTTCGGGAGACGAATATAACAATATAAAACAATATAGGGGTTGAAAACCGCGTCAAAATGCTATGTTTGCTGTAAAAATTAACCGCGTTGTACTAAGTGTGTCACCTATAAGGTAAACTCGGTACGTAGTCAGATATGATGTTGGTCAATTTTTTGAGGTTTCCTGCAAGCTATCCCCACAAGCGGGGTACCTGCGGATTCGGGGCGAAACGGGCTACAAAACTGTGCAAAAATTAGGGGTAGGTGGTGGGGGAAATTTCGAAAATATAGTCAAAAAACTGTTTTTTCGGTCAATTTTACAACAAAACTGCTAATTATCTTGTTTGTTTTCAGGTCACGGTCGCCGGGACGCGCGCCAGGTGCTGTTCCAGACTGATGTGTATCGAACGGGATCAAAATTTTGCTTAAATTTGGAAAAATGAATTAATTTTGATTTTTAATAAAATATAAATATGATGAAATTTAAATTTTCGTGAAAATGGAAAATTTTTGGTGTCCAGGTACGCGGATGTGTGTTCGGGAGACGAATATAACAATATAAAACAATATAGGGGTTGAAAACCGCGTCAAAATGCTATGTTTGCTGTAAAAATTAACCGCGTTGTACTAAGTGTGTCACCTATAAGGTAAACTCGGTACGTAGTCAGATATGATGTTGGTCAATTTTTTGAGGTTTCCTGCAAGCTATCCCCACAAGCGGGGTACCTGCGGATTCGGGGCGAAACGGGCTACAAAACTGTGCAAAAATTAGGGGTAGGTGGTGGGGGAAATTTCGAAAATATAGTCAAAAAACTGTTTTTTCGGTCAATTTTACAACAAAACTGCTAATTATCTTGTTTGTTTTCAGGTCACGGTCGCCGGGACGCGCGCCAGGTGCTGTTCCAGACTGATGTGTATCGAACGGGATCAAAATTTTGCTTAAATTTGGAAAAATGAATTAATTTTGATTTTTAATAAAATATAAATATGATGAAATTTAAATTTTCGTGAAAATGGAAAATTTTTGGTGTCCAGGTACGCGGATGTGTGTTCGGGAGACGAATATAACAATATAAAACAATATAGGGGTTGAAAACCGCGTCAAAATGCTATGTTTGCTGTAAAAATTAACCGCGTTGTACTAAGTGTGTCACCTATAAGGTAAACTCGGTACGTAGTCAGATATGATGTTGGTCAATTTTTTGAGGTTTCCTGCAAGCTATCCCCACAAGCGGGGTACCTGCGGATTCGGGGCGAAACGGGCTACAAAACTGTGCAAAAATTAGGGGTAGGTGGTGGGGGAAATTTCGAAAATATAGTCAAAAAACTGTTTTTTCGGTCAATTTTACAACAAAACTGCTAATTATCTTGTTTGTTTTCAGGTCACGGTCGCCGGGACGCGCGCCAGGTGCTGTTCCAGACTGATGTGTATCGAACGGGATCAAAATTTTGCTTAAATTTGGAAAAATGAATTAATTTTGATTTTTAATAAAATATAAATATGATGAAATTTAAATTTTCGTGAAAATGGAAAATTTTTGGTGTCCAGGTACGCGGATGTGTGTTCGGGAGACGAATATAACAATATAAAACAATATAGGGGTTGAAAACCGCGTCAAAATGCTATGTTTGCTGTAAAAATTAACCGCGTTGTACTAAGTGTGTCACCTATAAGGTAAACTCGGTACGTAGTCAGATATGATGTTGGTCAATTTTTTGAGGTTTCCTGCAAGCTATCCCCACAAGCGGGGTACCTGCGGATTCGGGGCGAAACGGGCTACAAAACTGTGCAAAAATTAGGGGTAGGTGGTGGGGGAAATTTCGAAAATATAGTCAAAAAACTGTTTTTTCGGTCAATTTTACAACAAAACTGCTAATTATCTTGTTTGTTTTCAGGTCACGGTCGCCGGGACGCGCGCCAGGTGCTGTTCCAGACTGATGTGTATCGAACGGGATCAAAATTTTGCTTAAATTTGGAAAAATGAATTAATTTTGATTTTTAATAAAATATAAATATGATGAAATTTAAATTTTCGTGAAAATGGAAAATTTTTGGTGTCCAGGTACGCGGATGTGTGTTCGGGAGACGAATATAACAATATAAAACAATATAGGGGTTGAAAACCGCGTCAAAATGCTATGTTTGCTGTAAAAATTAACCGCGTTGTACTAAGTGTGTCACCTATAAGGTAAACTCGGTACGTAGTCAGATATGATGTTGGTCAATTTTTTGAGGTTTCCTGCAAGCTATCCCCACAAGCGGGGTACCTGCGGATTCGGGGCGAAACGGGCTACAAAACTGTGCAAAAATTAGGGGTAGGTGGTGGGGGAAATTTCGAAAATATAGTCAAAAAACTGTTTTTTCGGTCAATTTTACAACAAAACTGCTAATTATCTTGTTTGTTTTCAGGTCACGGTCGCCGGGACGCGCGCCAGGTGCTGTTCCAGACTGATGTGTATCGAACGGGATCAAAATTTTGCTTAAATTTGGAAAAATGAATTAATTTTGATTTTTAATAAAATATAAATATGATGAAATTTAAATTTTCGTGAAAATGGAAAATTTTTGGTGTCCAGGTACGCGGATGTGTGTTCGGGAGACGAATATAACAATATAAAACAATATAGGGGTTGAAAACCGCGTCAAAATGCTATGTTTGCTGTAAAAATTAACCGCGTTGTACTAAGTGTGTCACCTATAAGGTAAACTCGGTACGTAGTCAGATATGATGTTGGTCAATTTTTTGAGGTTTCCTGCAAGCTATCCCCACAAGCGGGGTACCTGCGGATTCGGGGCGAAACGGGCTACAAAACTGTGCAAAAATTAGGGGTAGGTGGTGGGGGAAATTTCGAAAATATAGTCAAAAAACTGTTTTTTCGGTCAATTTTACAACAAAACTGCTAATTATCTTGTTTGTTTTCAGGTCACGGTCGCCGGGACGCGCGCCAGGTGCTGTTCCAGACTGATGTGTATCGAACGGGATCAAAATTTTGCTTAAATTTGGAAAAATGAATTAATTTTGATTTTTAATAAAATATAAATATGATGAAATTTAAATTTTCGTGAAAATGGAAAATTTTTGGTGTCCAGGTACGCGGATGTGTGTTCGGGAGACGAATATAACAATATAAAACAATATAGGGGTTGAAAACCGCGTCAAAATGCTATGTTTGCTGTAAAAATTAACCGCGTTGTACTAAGTGTGTCACCTATAAGGTAAACTCGGTACGTAGTCAGATATGATGTTGGTCAATTTTTTGAGGTTTCCTGCAAGCTATCCCCACAAGCGGGGTACCTGCGGATTCGGGGCGAAACGGGCTACAAAACTGTGCAAAAATTAGGGGTAGGTGGTGGGGGAAATTTCGAAAATATAGTCAAAAAACTGTTTTTTCGGTCAATTTTACAACAAAACTGCTAATTATCTTGTTTGTTTTCAGGTCACGGTCGCCGGGACGCGCGCCAGGTGCTGTTCCAGACTGATGTGTATCGAACGGGATCAAAATTTTGCTTAAATTTGGAAAAATGAATTAATTTTGATTTTTAATAAAATATAAATATGATGAAATTTAAATTTTCGTGAAAATGGAAAATTTTTGGTGTCCAGGTACGCGGATGTGTGTTCGGGAGACGAATATAACAATATAAAACAATATAGGGGTTGAAAACCGCGTCAAAATGCTATGTTTGCTGTAAAAATTAACCGCGTTGTACTAAGTGTGTCACCTATAAGGTAAACTCGGTACGTAGTCAGATATGATGTTGGTCAATTTTTTGAGGTTTCCTGCAAGCTATCCCCACAAGCGGGGTACCTGCGGATTCGGGGCGAAACGGGCTACAAAACTGTGCAAAAATTAGGGGTAGGTGGTGGGGGAAATTTCGAAAATATAGTCAAAAAACTGTTTTTTCGGTCAATTTTACAACAAAACTGCTAATTATCTTGTTTGTTTTCAGGTCACGGTCGCCGGGACGCGCGCCAGGTGCTGTTCCAGACTGATGTGTATCGAACGGGATCAAAATTTTGCTTAAATTTGGAAAAATGAATTAATTTTGATTTTTAATAAAATATAAATATGATGAAATTTAAATTTTCGTGAAAATGGAAAATTTTTGGTGTCCAGGTACGCGGATGTGTGTTCGGGAGACGAATATAACAATATAAAACAATATAGGGGTTGAAAACCGCGTCAAAATGCTATGTTTGCTGTAAAAATTAACCGCGTTGTACTAAGTGTGTCACCTATAAGGTAAACTCGGTACGTAGTCAGATATGATGTTGGTCAATTTTTTGAGGTTTCCTGCAAGCTATCCCCACAAGCGGGGTACCTGCGGATTCGGGGCGAAACGGGCTACAAAACTGTGCAAAAATTAGGGGTAGGTGGTGGGGGAAATTTCGAAAATATAGTCAAAAAACTGTTTTTTCGGTCAATTTTACAACAAAACTGCTAATTATCTTGTTTGTTTTCAGGTCACGGTCGCCGGGACGCGCGCCAGGTGCTGTTCCAGACTGATGTGTATCGAACGGGATCAAAATTTTGCTTAAATTTGGAAAAATGAATTAATTTTGATTTTTAATAAAATATAAATATGATGAAATTTAAATTTTCGTGAAAATGGAAAATTTTTGGTGTCCAGGTACGCGGATGTGTGTTCGGGAGACGAATATAACAATATAAAACAATATAGGGGTTGAAAACCGCGTCAAAATGCTATGTTTGCTGTAAAAATTAACCGCGTTGTACTAAGTGTGTCACCTATAAGGTAAACTCGGTACGTAGTCAGATATGATGTTGGTCAATTTTTTGAGGTTTCCTGCAAGCTATCCCCACAAGCGGGGTACCTGCGGATTCGGGGCGAAACGGGCTACAAAACTGTGCAAAAATTAGGGGTAGGTGGTGGGGGAAATTTCGAAAATATAGTCAAAAAACTGTTTTTTCGGTCAATTTTACAACAAAACTGCTAATTATCTTGTTTGTTTTCAGGTCACGGTCGCCGGGACGCGCGCCAGGTGCTGTTCCAGACTGATGTGTATCGAACGGGATCAAAATTTTGCTTAAATTTGGAAAAATGAATTAATTTTGATTTTTAATAAAATATAAATATGATGAAATTTAAATTTTCGTGAAAATGGAAAATTTTTGGTGTCCAGGTACGCGGATGTGTGTTCGGGAGACGAATATAACAATATAAAACAATATAGGGGTTGAAAACCGCGTCAAAATGCTATGTTTGCTGTAAAAATTAACCGCGTTGTACTAAGTGTGTCACCTATAAGGTAAACTCGGTACGTAGTCAGATATGATGTTGGTCAATTTTTTGAGGTTTCCTGCAAGCTATCCCCACAAGCGGGGTACCTGCGGATTCGGGGCGAAACGGGCTACAAAACTGTGCAAAAATTAGGGGTAGGTGGTGGGGGAAATTTCGAAAATATAGTCAAAAAACTGTTTTTTCGGTCAATTTTACAACAAAACTGCTAATTATCTTGTTTGTTTTCAGGTCACGGTCGCCGGGACGCGCGCCAGGTGCTGTTCCAGACTGATGTGTATCGAACGGGATCAAAATTTTGCTTAAATTTGGAAAAATGAATTAATTTTGATTTTTAATAAAATATAAATATGATGAAATTTAAATTTTCGTGAAAATGGAAAATTTTTGGTGTCCAGGTACGCGGATGTGTGTTCGGGAGACGAATATAACAATATAAAACAATATAGGGGTTGAAAACCGCGTCAAAATGCTATGTTTGCTGTAAAAATTAACCGCGTTGTACTAAGTGTGTCACCTATAAGGTAAACTCGGTACGTAGTCAGATATGATGTTGGTCAATTTTTTGAGGTTTCCTGCAAGCTATCCCCACAAGCGGGGTACCTGCGGATTCGGGGCGAAACGGGCTACAAAACTGTGCAAAAATTAGGGGTAGGTGGTGGGGGAAATTTCGAAAATATAGTCAAAAAACTGTTTTTTCGGTCAATTTTACAACAAAACTGCTAATTATCTTGTTTGTTTTCAGGTCACGGTCGCCGGGACGCGCGCCAGGTGCTGTTCCAGACTGATGTGTATCGAACGGGATCAAAATTTTGCTTAAATTTGGAAAAATGAATTAATTTTGATTTTTAATAAAATATAAATATGATGAAATTTAAATTTTCGTGAAAATGGAAAATTTTTGGTGTCCAGGTACGCGGATGTGTGTTCGGGAGACGAATATAACAATATAAAACAATATAGGGGTTGAAAACCGCGTCAAAATGCTATGTTTGCTGTAAAAATTAACCGCGTTGTACTAAGTGTGTCACCTATAAGGTAAACTCGGTACGTAGTCAGATATGATGTTGGTCAATTTTTTGAGGTTTCCTGCAAGCTATCCCCACAAGCGGGGTACCTGCGGATTCGGGGCGAAACGGGCTACAAAACTGTGCAAAAATTAGGGGTAGGTGGTGGGGGAAATTTCGAAAATATAGTCAAAAAACTGTTTTTTCGGTCAATTTTACAACAAAACTGCTAATTATCTTGTTTGTTTTCAGGTCACGGTCGCCGGGACGCGCGCCAGGTGCTGTTCCAGACTGATGTGTATCGAACGGGATCAAAATTTTGCTTAAATTTGGAAAAATGAATTAATTTTGATTTTTAATAAAATATAAATATGATGAAATTTAAATTTTCGTGAAAATGGAAAATTTTTGGTGTCCAGGTACGCGGATGTGTGTTCGGGAGACGAATATAACAATATAAAACAATATAGGGGTTGAAAACCGCGTCAAAATGCTATGTTTGCTGTAAAAATTAACCGCGGGTTAGGTTAGGTTAGGTTAGGTTAGGTTAGGTTAGGTTAGGTTAGGTTAGGTTAGGTTAGGTTAGGTTAGGTTAGGTTAGGTTAGGTTAGGTTAGGTTAGGTTAGGTTAGGTTAGTCGCCTGAGGGCAGATCAGGTGATAATGCGGCGAGAATTGGATCAGCTTAAGTCGGACGTCGCAAAGATCGGTCAACCAGCTGCTCCAGTGCAGCCCGCTGAGTCGGAGCTGATGAGCCTGCTCCGAACAGAGATGGCCAGCCTGGCTGCAAGATTCGGGGTCATCGAGGGCAGAATCCTGCGCCCGCCTCTCGCTGGGGACCGCAACACCCAGAAGCAAGCGCCAGCCACTCCGTCTTACGCGACAAAGGCTGCAGCGCCAAGTGCCGCACCTAAAACCGGTGGAGCGGCAAGGAAGGGTCAGGCCAAATCGGCGTCTTTGCCGTCGACATCGGCCAATACCACACAGGCGCAAGCTACTCCAACTCAGGCGGCCCCGATTCAGCCCCCACAGGAGGAGACAGTGACCCAGGCCGCTTCATCCCTGGCCGCTTCAGGGCAGACTAAAAAGGGTGCAAAAGCCCCTGCTGCCTCCCAGAGCGTGACAGCTGCCAATCCTAAGGAAGGGGAATGGCAGACTGTTACGAAAAAGGGAAAGAAAAAGAAGAAGCAGAAGGCCACAAATAAAAAGCCAAAGCTGCAGACGCCACGGTCAACAGCTGTGGCTATAACACTGCAACCGGGCGCAGAGGAGAGGGGTATCTCTTACGCGTCTGTACTGGCGGAGGCCAAGCAAAAAGTCGACCTGGCTGGCCTCGGGATCCTCTCCCTCAAATTCAGAAGAGCAGCCACAGGTGCCCGCCTGTTGCAAATTCCTGGAGCCACGAGCGGTGACAAAGCCGACGCATTGGCGGCGAAGCTTCGGGAATGTCTGGGAGCTGAAGATATCAGGGTCTCCAGACCCACCAAATGCGCAGAGCTACGCGTGTCGGGTCTGGATGATTCGGTAACCTCGAAAGAGGTTGGCGAAGTTGTCGCGCGAGCTGGCGAATGCTCCGCCGATGATGTTAAGGTTGGGAAAATCCGCGTGGGTCCCTCTGGCCTGGGTTCGGCCTGGCTCCGATGCCCTATCACGGCAGCGAAGAAAATCGCCGACGCTGGTCGCCTGTTAGTGGGTTGGGTCTCTGCAAAGGTGACACTGCTGGAGCCTAGGCCCATGCAGTGTTACAGATGCTTGGAAGGCGGGCACGTCCAACATGTGTGCTCGTCGCAGGTAGATCGCAGGGACCTTTGTTATCGCTGCAGCCAGCCGGGGCATAAGGCCGCCCAATGCTCTGCGACACCGCACTGCTCAGTGTGCGCGGCCAGTGGCAAGCCCGCGGAGCATAGAGTGGGCGCCAAGTCCTGCGCAGCCCGCAAGAAGAAAGGAAAGGCCACAGGGGCTAGGGTCACTCAGACCCCCCTCCAGCCAACTCAACCATCGGCCATCCAGGCCATGGACGTGATGGAAACTGATGCGCCATCATAATAATGGCCCTATCATTCCTTCAGGGGAATCTCAACCACTGCGCCAGAGCTCAGGATCTCCTACTCCAGAGCATGGCGGAGTGGTTGATTCACGTGTCTGTAATGGCAGAACCGTACTCTATCCCCACAAGGGACAACTGGGCAGGAGACTCAGCGGGCCTGGTGTCCATAATTTGTCAGGCCTCTGCAGGAGTACTAATGACGGTCGTGGAGAGGCGTCAGGGCTGCGTTGCGGCCTTAATACAGGGCGTTCTCGTGGTTGGGGTCTATTTTTCGCCCAACAGAGTCCTCGCAGAATTCGAGTCTTTTCTCGGCGATGTTGGGGCCCTGATTGGGCGGAACCGCACCCACCCTGTCCTGCTCCTCGGTGACCTCAATGCCAAAGCTACGGCTTGGGGTTGCCCCATCACGGACGCGCGTGGTGACGTGCTCGAGGAGTGGGCTTTCACAACAGGGCTGGAAGTCCTCAACCGCGGAACAGCACACACATGCGTGCGGCAACATGGCGGTTCGATTGTGGACGTCTCATTCGCGAGTCCATCGGTGGCGCGTCGCGCTCAGCACTGGAGGGTCCTGGAGAATGTGGAGACTCTCTCCGACCATCGGTATATCCGATTTGAGGTTTCTGCACCTTCAGTGACCCTGAGCGCCGGCCGGTCTGGTCGGAACACCACTGAGTCACCCAGATGGGTTCTCAGCCGGCTTGACAGAGACGTCGCGATCGAAGCCGCCATAGTGCAGTCCTGGGCCACTTCTTCCGACGGACCGATGGACGTGAATGCCGCAGCGGACTGGTTCCGGGATGCAATGTCGCAAATCTGCGACACGGCTATGCCCCGGGCCAAGTCGGGCCCCCAGAGACGCCAGGTTTATTGGTGGTCCCAAGAGCTGGCGGACTTGCGTATCGCATGCGTTGCGGCACGACGCCCGTACACGAGGTACCGCCGACGCCGCTACCGCGACAGTGAAACCGAGGCCCAGCTGTATGAGTCCTACAAACGGGCGAAGGAGGCCCTGCAGCTGGGTATCGGCCGGGCCAGGGATGCTGCCAATGAGGAATTCCTGCGGCTCCTGGACGGTGACCCATGGGGACGTCCGTATAAGCTCGCCAGGGCCAAGCTACGGCCATGGGCGCCTCCGCTGACACAGAGTCTCGAGCCTGCCTTCGTTGAGAATGTCGTTTCCGTCCTATTTCCTGACGGGACAGCCCACACACCACCTCCAATAGCTCCCCGAACTGAGGGTGAGCAGGAGGACAGCGACGTGCAAGAGGTCACGGAGGCAGAGCTTGGTGTGGCGGAGATGCGCATGCGCGCAAAAAACAGGGCCCCTGGTCCAGACGGCGTCCCCGGACAGGCACTGTCACTGGCTCTCCAGGTGCTAGGCCCGAGGCTGCGGGAGCTCTTCTCCGAGTGCTTTCGGCAGGGCCGCTTCCCTGAACGGTGGAAAACGGGCAAGATGATCTTGCTCCGTAAGGACGGTCGTCCTGCAGATACTCCCTCGGCATACCGTCCGATAGTTTTGCTCGACGAGGCGTGCAAGCTCCTTGAGCGCATCACTGCCGCGCGCCTAATCAAACACATGGTCAGAGTTGGCCCCGACCTATCCGAAAATCAGTTCGGGTTCCGAGAGAGTCGTTCGACCGTCGACGCGATCTTACGCGTCAAGGCTCTTTCGGAACAGGTGGTGGCGGAAGGCGGGGTGTTGCTCGCAGTGTCGTTGGACATCGCCAACGCGTTCAACACCCTGCCGTGGGACTGCATTAAGGAGGCGCTTCGGTACCACCAAATGCCGCTCCACCTACGTCGGATGGTCGGGGACTATTTGCGTGGCCGGTCGATCGAGTACCAGGGTCGTGACGGTATATGCACGAGGGAGATAGCGTGCGGTGTTCCACAGGGGTCGGTCCTCGGGCCGCTCCTGTGGAACATAGGTTATGACTGGGTCCTGCGTGGATCCAATCTCCCGGGCATCAGCGTCATTTGTTACGCCGATGACACCCTCGTCCTAGCCCGGGAGAAATCCTACAGAGAGGCTGCCCGTCTAGCTACAGCTGGTGTCGCCCAAGTCATCGCCCGCATCCGCTCGTTGGGGCTGGAAGTGGCGTTGGGTAAAACGGAAGCACTTTGCTTCCACGGGCCCCGGAAAGCGCCTCCGCCAGGATCCCACATTATCATCGGTGGGGTCCGCATTGAACTTAAGCAATGCATGCGGTATCTGGGGCTCGTGCTGGATGGCAGGTGGACGTTCAACGCCCACTTCCAGCGCCTGGCGCCAAGACTGTTGGGTGCGGCTGGGGCACTGGGGCGACTACTGCCGAACCTTGGTGGGCCCAAGCCTAGCTGCAGGCGGCTCTACCTGGGGGTCATTCGCTCGATGGCCCTCTACGGAGCCCCTGTCTGGGCAACCGAAATCACCACTGCGGGGGCTGCTATGCTGCGCAGACCGCAACGTGCGATAGCCGTGCGAGTCATCCGCGGTTATCGCACAATTTCTGGAGAGGCTGCCTGCGTCCTGGCGGGCTCGATGCCCTGGGACCTTGACGCACGGGTTCTAGCGTCATTGTACGCCTGGCGCAAAAATGTGGAAGAGCGCGGAGAGGAGGTCGTCCCAAGACAGCTGGAGATAATTAGGACCAGACTCCAAAGGGAGGCGTTAGAGGTGTGGCGAGAGCGACTCTTGCAGCCGACGGCTGGCCACGAAACTGTCAAGGCAGTCCGTCTGGTACTGTCGGAATGGATTGACCGGCGCCATGGCGTCCTGACCTTCCGGCTCACGCAGGTGCTGTCAGGGCACGGGTGCTTTGGTAAGTACCTGTGCCGCGTGGCCGGGAGGGAGCCGGATGCCCGATGCCACCACTGCCCGGATTGTGTCGAGGACACGGCGCGTCACACACTCGAAGAGTGCGTCGCATGGGAGGAGCAGCGCTGTGTGCTGCGCGCTGCCGTCGACGGCGATATCTCGCTCCAGGCCGTAACTGGAGCCATAGCCAGGAGCGCTGACGCCTGGGAGGCAATGGCCGCATTCTGCGAGGATGTGATGGCGCAGAAAGAGGCCGCGGAGAGGGACAGGGAGAGTGTCTCCACTCTGCCAATCCGCGCCCGCCGAACTGGGCGCAGGAACAGGGCATACAACGCCTTGTTCCATCCACCGTAATACGGCCACGGGCGGCGGACTTGGGGAAGTCCGTCGCCCAGCACTAGGCCCGAGTAGGTGGCGCGGTAGGTGTTTCCGCGCCCCACTCATGTGGATTGGCAGGAGAGGAGGGAGCCCACTAGCTCCCTCCCAAAACGGGCAGAGGGTCGCATAGGCGACCCGCCATCGCCGGGGTCGCGGATGATTGGGTCACCGCTCCCGTTACCCCAGCACTAAGGTGGTGAGCTGTAAACACCGTGTGGTTTTTAGTCGGTAGGTCACCCACTCTGGGTGGAGTCCGACACACCCCGCCGCCTTCCCCGGGCGGCGGATAGTCCATGAGGATTTTCCACACGCTAAACAAAAAAAAAAAAAAAAAAGGTTAGGTTAGGTTAGGTTAGGTTAGGTTAGGTTAGGTTAGGTTTTTTTTTTTTTTTTTTTTTTTTTTTTATTTGGGCAGGAGTGGGAAATCCTCATGGACACCCAGACAGCTTGTGAGGCAGTCTGGGTAGTGCCGGACTCCTACCGGCTAAAAACCACACTCCTGCCATGCTTCTACCTCCAACATAATCGGAGCCTGTACTGTTCCGCATATATTATTACTCTTTCTTTTGTTATTGTGTATTTGTTTTATAATATGTTCTAATCTTCTATTTCTACTTATTTCTTGTCGACTATTGTACTTCCTTCCTAATCTTCTAATCTTAAGTTCTTCTTTCTTCTGATCTTAGGTTTATCTTATGCTGTTTTCTTACGACTACTTTCTGACATTTCTTTTAATATGGTTCTTGGCAGATCTAATTTGTTATTTCTTATTCTTTTCCGCTGGCTTTAAATTTGTTTTATTTTCTTACTTTTTTAAATGCTTACTTTTAATATTCGCATGATATTAATCAAGCATTATTTTCTTATGCAGTTTTATTTTTTTTTTCTGATCACTTTTTCGCAGACTTTAACACAGTATTCTATTGCTATATCTCTACTTTTGCCCTCAATTATTTGCCAGAAGTTTCCGGCGTCTATTTTAGCATCAAGTAAATGCTCGGCCTCCAATCTTTGTCTGTCAAACACAGGACACTCAAATAATATATGTGGCACCGTTTCGTCAGCATCGGGGTCGCAGATGCATGATGGGCTCTCCTTGCACTTAAACCGGAACAAGTATGCCGAGAACCCACCGTGCCCCGTCATAATCTGCGTGACTACATTGCTAATTTTAAGCTTCCTAATGACTCTGTACGCAGCCACCGCGTCAGGGAAGAACAATTTGGTCACTGAAGCAGTTGTTTCGGCGCTATACCTACGGTTCCACTCGTCAAGCGTTGCCGTACGAATGCATCGCCTGACGTATGAAACCGGGCACAAGTCGTAATCCGGCTTTCTTTTGGACCTTTCAGCGGCCTCCTTGGCTAATTCGTCGGCCCTCTCATTTCCCTCCAAACCTGCATGTGCTTTGATCCAAAACAAGGTGACAGCCTTGTTTTGGATAGCCAGAGATCTCATGTTGGCCCTTGCCTCCACTGCTAGTGGGTGGTGTCGGTCGTGATTTTGTATAGTTTGGAGGGCCGCCATGGAGTCGCTGAAAACTCCAAACGATTGCGCGCTGTTTCTGAGCATCTCCCTGGTTGCGACGCATATTGCAAGAAGCTCGGCCTGGTAGACGGTGGAGTAGTGTGGGAGAGCAAGCTTGCGAGTCTTGGTTTCCACGTCCCCGCTCCAGATGGAGAGCGCTGCCCCAACCTTGCCTCCAATCTTGCTCCCGTCCGTGAAGATACGAACTTCAAGTTCGTTCTGGGCATTAAGTTGCTCTCTGTTCACCAGGCTCACTAGCTCCAGCTCAGCGCGCTCCGCAGGGTGTGGGGCTTCCATTGCCGAAGCGGTCTGCTCAACACTCCTATCGCCGAGTGCCGGCTGGGGCACCCCCCTCCTGGCCTCGTATAATGATGCCGCCTCGCGGACTCGGAGATCGAGTGGTAGAATCCCAGCCAGCACCAACGCAGAGTTCAAAGAGACCGTTCGGTAAGCCTTGCACAGCTTTTGCGCAATACCGCGCTGCACTGCTCCCAACTGCTTCATGACGCCCAGTTTTCTAGCAGCCGGGGCCCACACGCTGGCTGCGTATAGGATGACTGGTTCCACGGTTGCCACATATATTATCCTTATGACCTCCGGATGAAGTCCCCAGTTGGTCTTTGCGGCTCTGGTTAGCTGTTTGTGGATTCCTATTGCCTTTCTGCACACATTTGCGACGTGTGTGTTAAATGTCAGCTTTTCGTCGATGGTGACGCCCAGGATTTTGACTTCCTTGGACATGGCAATGTCTATCCCGCCCATACTCAGGCGTGGGGTGTCATATTTTAGTCTGCGTGTGATGACCATTGCATTGGTCTTATGCGGAGCAAATTTCAGTTTGTTTTGTACCCCCCACGCCCGAACGTGTTCGAGAGCGGCATTGGCACGTCCCTGGATCTCCAGTGATGCGTCACCATCGAAGACCAGCACAACATCGTCAGCAAAGGCTTGGCAATAGTCATTCCTCGCTTCCAGGCTCTTTAGGAGCGGGTCCAGCAAAAGGTTCCAGAGTATTGGTCCCCCAATGGAACCCTGGACACAACCCTTATTTGTGGACTTGCTGAACTCCTCATCCGCGTATCTGACCTTGACTTTTCTATCCCTGAGATAGCTGTCGATGACCCTCCTCAAACCGATTGGACACTTTTCCTCAGCCAGTCGGACTCTTATGGCTGGCCACCAGGCGCTGTCGAAAGCTCCCTCTATGTCCAAAGATACCAAGACAACTATTTTCTTCATATCTAGCTTGCTACGGATGTGCTGCATTAATACATAGAGGGAGTCTTCCGTGCTCCTCTGGGGCATGAATCCATACTGGCGAGTACTCATCCTCGGAATCAGGTGGAACTTGAGGCGGGCCACCAACATCTTCTCGTAGATTTTGCCCAGGATTGGTAGAAGGCCGATTGGTCTGTACGCCTTTGGGGTGTTGTAGTCATCTTTCCCCGGTTTCTTTAGTACGACCACAATCGCCTCCTTCCAGACTTCAGGGAAGTGGTAGGATTTCAAGCAGCCGTTCAGGAGGGCAAGGGCTACTTCAGGGGCACTTTCGATGGCTTGGCAGCAAATATCGGCGGTGAAACCATCCGCTCCTGGGGCTTTCCTGGCGTTGAAGGATTTGCACGATGCCATCAGCTCGGCCATTGTGAATGGTGGTTCACATGAATCATCTTGATCTCCAACATTCACAACGTCGGCCTTTTGTCGAATAAGGCGGTGGCATGTGCTATCGCTGTCCATAAGGTCTTCTGGGTAGAAAGTGTTCGCCAGGAGCTCCACTGACCCCTTCGCATCCAGCACCTTCCCCTCCCTCACAAGCGGCTGGTCCTCTTCCCTTCCTTTGGTCCTTCCTAACACTCGGTAGATACCCTCCCAAACCCCCTCTCTGTCCTGTCTGGCGCAGAAGTTCTTCCAACTCTCGACCATATCTTTGGCTGCTTCCGTTTCATACTCAACTTTCTGTTTCAGGTACTCTTCAACGACTCTCGATCTTCGGACCGGCGCGGCACATCGAATCCTACGTTTCCTGGTTGCGACTTCCTGTTTCATCCTCTCGAGTTTCTCGGACCACCACGGCAAGGTGAGTACTTCCTTACTCTTTTTCATAGGCATTGATGAGGTGCATGCATCTCTAATTGATTGTATGTATCTGTTTATAATTAAGTTAAGTTGATCTGTTGATTTTAATTTGTCTATTTCTGTTTTATTTATTTTACTATCTTGCATTAATTGGTTGAGTTTCTCACGAAACTCAGGCCAATTTGCTTTTTTTGTGTTATATAGTCTAGTGGTTCTACTAATTTTAATGCCTTTGGATCTTTTAAGTTTGATGTTAAAAACAATGCCGTTGTGATCCGAGCTCGTGAGACCCTCATCTACCCTCCAGTCGTCAACCAGGTCCAGGATATCCGTCGAACATGCCGTGATATCGACGTAGCTACAGAAGCGTCTTCCTCCTCTAACCGTATCGAAAGTCGGAATTTCCCCTCTGTTGAGTATGTTGAGACCCAGCTCGTCGAGAACTCCGGATACTTCTTCCCCCCTACAGTCGATAGACAAACTTCCCCACCAGGTACTTTTCGCATTTGCGTCTCCTCCAACGATCCACATTCTGGGCCCTACCTCTTCCTCGATGTGTTTGAGGTGCTCCAGGTAAGGTCCCATCGGCTGGTCCGGCTCAAAGTAAAAGGAGACGAGCGTGATCCTCCAGGCACTGGTCCGGATCCCCACCACGGCGATGTTGTTCGTGGTGAGTTTCGGGTACTGTATGACTGTAAGGTCTTGATCGAAGACCGCTACTGCGGCCTTGACAGTACCGTTTCCGGTGTCGGTGCTCTGGAAGATACGAACGCCCCTGTGGTTCCTAATGACCTTAGCCCCTCCCACATATGGTTCCTGGAGGAGAGCAACGGCGACTCCGCGCTTCACGGTTTCCAATAGGAGCTCGTCTGTTGCGAGTTTTTTCCGCTGGAGGTTGGCCTGTACTATCCTGTAGGGGTTTGGGTTGCCTTGGGTGCCCTTAGCAATACGCGACAGACGATCTGGCCACATCATCCCACTTTGTCCGTACAGGGCAATCGTGGCTGAACGCGTTGTGTTGCGTGCCGTGCTCTATTTTTGCCCTCGTGCAATTCCGGCAAGCGGGTGGAGCTCCTGAGAGCCAATCCGGACACTCCGGTCTCATGTGAGGACCGCCGCAGTGGCTGCATAGGTCCGCGGGCTCTTTACAGAGCCGCTTACCATGCCCAAAGCCTAGGCAGCGGGTACACTGGACCAGCGGGGACTGATCCTCGACCCTAATGCGCTGGAGGTCAATATGCACGGTGCCGTTTTCTATAGCCCGTCGCCAGATGGTGGGCGAAACGCTGACAACAACGTGGCCGATGTGGGGGTTATGTGTTCTCCTCCTGTATTTTACCTCCACCCTGTTTTCCCCACTGTCGAGGCCGTTAAAAACGCCCTTATTCTGATTTCTGAGAGCTGTTATAACGTCTTCGTCGGTATTCGCGACTAGAACGTTCTTCAGAATCAGAAGTGGGTCCTTGTTTTTAACTTCCTCGACAGTAAGGTCAACTCCTTCCCTTTGAAGCCGGGTCTTGATCTTGTTCCTCTCTTCTTCCGTTTCTAGACCTATTATTATTTTTCTATCTTTGGCTTTCCTCACTTTTTCCACCTTTATCCACCCGTCTTTGGCGTTTACTGCCTCCCTTATTCTGCCGAGGACTTCGTCTCCTGTCTCGGTTTCATTTTTGGACGTGACCACAACCGAGTGTAACGTGCCGCGCCTCGGCAGTGAGTTCACGGGCCGAGTCGCGGCAACACCCGCGTAGGTGCCCTTATCCAAAAATCCATTTTGGTGGTCGAGTTTCTCTTTGAGCTCTTCTATTTTCTTATTACTCTCTTCCAGGAGCTTTGTGTGTTGTTGGATAGTGAGTAGAATCCTGCTTGTGTCCGATTCTTTGGGAGGAGCTGGTTCTGTGGGTTGAGGCTTTGGGTCTATTACTACCGGCTCATCCTTGTTTATTTTCGACTTTGTCGCTTTCAGCTCAGATTCAACGTCTTTTACTAATTTGTATAGTCGTTCTGTGGCTTCAGTGATAGCGGTTTTTATTTCTGTCTTCATGTTTCTGCTGCTGCTGAGGTTAAGCTTTGCCTTTGTAAGGCAGGCTTTAGCCTCAGCAGTTCGGTCTGCGTATTTAACTTTTGGCGGTGAGCATGTCTCCACGGACTTCCGCATTGTGGTCACGGTCGCAGCTTTGTTCTCCTGCGTAAGAGCGGGTTTCGTTTTCGTTTTCGCAGGGCCGGCCTGCGCTGTCTTTTCTGTCTTGGATGTGGTGGGGCTAGTGTTAGTAGCTTCCCACTCGTCTATGCTGCGTCTAACGTTTGGGGGCGCTACTGCCCCAGGTCTTGATGGAGACTTCTCGCCGTCGGTCGTTTTCAAAGGTGTTCTGAAGCCGAACATGTTGGATGGTATGCGTCAATGTGGTAAAATCGTCAATAGGGACGATAAAATAAAATAAAATAATGTGCAAGATGCAAAAAACCAATCTGCACAAGGGTCTTATAAGCTAATAGGTGTATATAACCCAATGTTAATCACAAAGTTCAGGCCAATAGAGCCTATCGTAAAAACGTTTTGTTGCTCCCACCTCCTAAATCAAGTCTTCGGCCTGCACCACTAGTCGAAGTCAGTGTGGCTAACTACTTAAATGGTCAAAAGTAGTTACAAAATTTTCAGTATTTGCTCCGAGTTTACCTGGCCAGGAGCAACAGGGTGGGCGGGGGGGGCAATTTTTTGTGTTTTCCTGCAAGCTATCCCAACAAGCGGGGTACCTGCGGATTCGGGGTGAAACGGGCTACAAAACTGTGCAAGAATTAGGGGTAGGTGGTGGGGGAAATTTTGAAGATATGGTCAAAAAACTGTATTTTTGGTCAATTTTTCAGCAAAATTACTAATTATCTTGTTTGTTTTCAGGTCACGGTCGCCGGGACGCGCGCCAGGAGCTGTTCCAGACTGATGTGTATCGAACGGGATCAAAATATTATAAAAATTTAGAAAAATGAATTAGTTATGATTTTTATAAAAAATATAAGTATGGTGAAAATTAAATTTTCGTGAAAATGGAAAATTTTGGTGTCCAGGTACGCGGATGTGTGCCCGGATGACGAATACAACAAAATAAAACAATATAAGGGTTGAAAACCGCGTCAAAATGCTATGTTTGCTGTAAAAATTAACCGCGTTGTACTAAGTGTGTCACCTATAAGGTAAACTCGGTACGTAGTCAGATATGATGTTGGTAAATTTTTTGTGTTTTCCTGCAAGCTATCCCAACAAGCGGGGTACCTGCGGATTCGGGGTGAAACGGGCTACAAAACTGTGCAAGAATTAGGGGTAGGTGGTGGGGGAAATTTTGAAGATATGGTCAAAAAACTGTATTTTTGGTCAATTTTTCAGCAAAATTACTAATTATCTTGTTTGTTTTCAGGTCACGGTCGCCGGGACGCGCGCCAGGAGCTGTTCCAGACTGATGTGTATCGAACGGGATCAAAATATTATAAAAATTTAGAAAAATGAATTAGTTATGATTTTTATAAAAAATATAAGTATGGTGAAAATTAAATTTTCGTGAAAATGGAAAATTTTGGTGTCCAGGTACGCGGATGTGTGCCCGGATGACGAATATAACAAAATAAAACAATATAAGGGTTGAAAACCGCGTCAAAATGCTATGTTTGCTGTAAAAATTAACCGCGGGTTAGGTTAGGTTAGGTTAGGTTTTTTTTTTTTTTTTTTTTTTTTTTTTTTTTTTTTTTTTTTTTTTTTGGGCAGGAGTGGGAAATCCTCATGGACACCCAGACTGCACGTGAGGCAGTCTGGGTAGTGCCGGACTCTTACCGGCTAAAACCACACTCCTGCCATGCGAAAGGCCCCCTGCCGTTCGAGTACGCAGGGACGTTGTATGGGCTATAGGTGTTTTCTTTTCCTTTCTTATTAATATTTCCAGTTTTGTAAAACTTAGATACTTATAAATATATTCAGCAATCATTTAAATAAATAACTATAATTCCGATAAAACTTCTATAAATAAGTCCAATTAATTCGATAAACATTTTCAATAAATAAATTCAATAATTTCAATAAAATTCTATAAATAGTTTCGATCATTTCAATAAAATTTTTCAATAAATAGATTCAGTAAATCCGATAAAATTTTTATGCATAAATTCAAATAATGTAATGAAAATTCTACTATAATTTAATTTTTTACATTTAAAACTATTATTTTTATTTGTTTCTTTTGTTTGCTGCTGTTACAATTTTGATAATAAACTGGATGAATGATTTTCTTTGATGTTTGTTGCTTATTATTTTGCTGAGGTTTTCTAAGACTATGTTCTCTCCGATGACAGCTTCGAGGTCGTACCTCGGGAGGGCATACACCGGGCATTCCGTCAGGAGATGAAGGATTGTCTCCTGCTTGTCGGGGTCGCAGGCGCACGCCGGGCTCTCCTTGCACTTGAAACGAGTCAGGTATTCGGAGAACCCGCCGTGGCCTGTTAGGGCTTGGGTCAGCTCTTTGGTGATCTCCATACTGCGCACCGTCCTGTACGCAGCGATCGCACACGGGAAGAACTTCTTTGTGGTGGCCGCCGTTTCTCCTGCACTATACCTCCGGTTCCATTCGCCCAGCGTCTCCATTCGGATCATACGCTTGACGAATGAAACCGGGCATTTGTCGTAGTCGGGTTGCCGCTTCGACCTTAGGGCAGCCTCCTTTGCGAGCAAGTCGGCTCTCTCGTTGCCCTCCAGCCCCGCATGAGCCTTAACCCAGAACAATGAGACGCTCTTGTTCTGGGAGTTGCTGCGGCGGATGGCGTCCCTGGTTTCCACTGCTAGGGCGTGAAGGGCTTCGGGGTTCACGACTGCTTGGAGTGCTGCCATGGAGTCGCTGTAAATAGCGAACGCCGTCTCGGGTCTTCTGAGGGCTTCCTTCGCTGCTTTGCAGAGGGCGAGCAGCTCGGCCTGGTAGACGGTGCTGTAAGACGGCAGAGCAAGCCTGAGGGCCTTAACCTCGGCGTTGCCGGTCCACACCGACAGCGCGGCGCCGACTCTGCCCTCGATTTTGCTGCCGTCTGTGAAGATGCGCACCGCATAATTGCGGTGCTCATTGTACTGTTCCTCGTCTGCCAGGCGTCGCAGTGCAATGGCCCTCTGCTCGGCCGGATGCGGCATTTCCAGCGCCGATACCACACGCTCGATCTCCCGGTCTCCCAGCGCCGGATGCGACACCCCTCTCTTGGCCTCGTAGAGCGAGGCTGCTTCCTGGATGCGCAGGTCAAGAGGGAGTATCCCGGAGAGCACCAGCGCTGCGTTAAGGGAGACCGTGCGGTAGGCCCGGCACAGTTTCTGCGCGAAGCTCCTCTGGACGGCGTTCAGCTTTTTCTGCACCCCGGGTTAGGTTAGGTTAGGTTAGGTTAGGTTAGGTTAGGTTAGGTTAGGTTAGGTTTTTTTTTTTTTTTTTTTTTTTTTTTGTGGCAGGAGTGGGAAATCCTCATGGACACCCAGACAGCACGTATGCAGTCTGGGTAGTGCCGGACTCTTACCGGCTAAAACCACACTCCTGCCATGCGGAAGGGTACCTCTAGCATGACCAGAGCCATTGGGATGCAAATTTATGGTGTTTTTTACATGTTCAAGGTGTTGTCTTATTTTACATATATTTTCGCTCGCACTAGATGGTACCGGTGAGTGCTCCTTGGGACAACTTTAGCAATACGCTACTGAAGCCCGTGCCAAAGCGTCCCATTTTTTGCGGATTGGGCACTCACCGCTAAACGCATTGTGTCCAGTTGTTGCGTATTTGGCTTGGACGCAGTTCTTACATGCGGGTGTCCCGCCTGTCGCCACATCTGGGCATTCTGCCCTTAGGTGCGGGCCGCCACAGTGACTACAGAGGTCGGCCGGCTCCGTGCACAATCGCCTGCTATGCCCGTATCCCAGGCATCGAGTGCACTGCACCAGGGGCGACTGGTCCTCCACGCGAACCCTCTGCAGATCTATGCGCAGTGTACCCAGGTCTACGGCTCTCTTCCATATTATGGGAGAGACGCTGAGTATCACGTGGTTGCTGTGGGGGTTCCGCGCCCCTTTGTGGTACCGCACTGTGACCCTATTGTCCTCGTCGCCGAGGCCATGGAAAACCTCCCTGTTCTGATTCCTGACGGCCCTGATGATGTCCTCATCGCTGTGGACCTTCAGCAGGTCCCTCAGGATCAGAAGCGGGTCCTTATTTTTCACCTCCTCGACGACGAGGTGACCGCCCGCAGCCTCAATTTTCTCCTTTATCTTCCGCCTGTCTTCCTTAGTCCTGCATCCCATAATTATTTTCCGATCTTTGGCCTTTCGTACCCTCTCCACCTGTATCCACCCCTCCTTAGCGTCAACTACCTTTCTAACCCTCTCCAAGACCTCCTCCCCGGTCTCTTGATCGTCTATTGAGGTGACGACCACGGAGTGCAGTCCGGTCCGCTCCAGGTCTAGACGCCTGGTCTGGCTGGCCGCGACGGCACCCGCGTATGTTGCCCTCCCGAAGGCGTCGCTCTGTTTTTCTAACAGGTCCGCATACGTGGCCGTCTTCTCCAGTATTTCCCCCTGCCTCTCCATCGCCTCCCGCAGCTTCTCCGTCTTCTCGCTGCTCTCCTTCACCAGCGCGCTATGCTCCGCTAGTGAAGCGAGCAACGAGTCGACCTCCGGAAAGCTCCTGGGGGGTGCCTCTGGCGGAGGTGTTGCCTTAATGGCCTCCATCTCCGCCGTCTCAGCCCCTTTCTCCTTTGCGGCAGCCGCCGCCGCTTCCTTCACCAGCTGGTACAGCCGTTCCACCGCTTGGGTGATCCCGGCCTTCAAGTCTGCCCTCAAGTTGCGCGAGTCGCCGAGGAGCGACTTCGCGCGCAGAAGGCAGTTGCGAGCCTCGGTCACCCGATCGGTGGGTTTGCTCGGTTGCAGCTGGCTCGGCTCCGGCGACGCCCCTGCGGTCTCGGTGGAGGCTCGGCGCGCTACAGCCCTGCTATCTGCCTGGACTGCTGCGCGCCGTGTACGCGATGCCGTCACCGCTGGGGCTGCCTTCTTGGGGGATTTGGCGGCAGCTGACTGGAGGGGCCGAGATTCCGCTACTCTTCCATTTTCCCACTCTCCAATGCTTCGCCTCACACTAGAGGCCTGAGTTGAAGCACTGGGAAAAAGAATGAACGATTTAAATAAGATTTTTGTATTATAAATAATTATGTACTGATCCCTGTAAAGGGGGGATCGGTCAGAAATATGGTCAAAATAATAAAATTAGTCAAATTAATAAATAATGATAAAATCGTGCGCCTCAATAGAGGTGACTATGTACAAACAGCCAATAGGCTTATGTCTGGGATATGAATAAATAACTCTAAATTGAGCAAGTCGCGGGAAACGTATTTCCTCCCTACCACTCGAAAAGTAATAAAATCGGCAACTGTTTTTTCGGTCAATTTTACAACAAAACTGCTAATTATCTTGTTTGTTTTCAGGTCACGGTCGCCGGGACGCGCGCCAGGAGCTGTTCCAGACTGATGTGTATCGAACGGGATCAAAATATTATTAAAATTTTGAAAAATGAATTAATTATGATTTTTATTAAAAATATAAGTATGGGAAAATTAAATTTTCGTGAAAATGGAAAATTTTGGTGTCCAGGTACGCGGATGTGTGCTCGGATGACGAATATAACAAAATAAAACAATATAAGGGTTGAAAACCGCGTCAAAATGCTATGTTTGCTGTAAAAATTAACCGCGTTGTACTAAGTGTGTCACCTATAAGGTAAACTCGGTACGTAGTCAGATATGATGTTGGTCAATTTTTTGTGTTTTCCTGCAAGCTATCCCGACAAGCGGGGTACCTGCGGATTCGGGGTGAAACGGGCTACAAAACTGTGCAAGAATTAGGGGTAGGTGGTGGGGGAAATTTTGAAGATATGGTCAAAAAACTGTATTTTTGGTCAATTTTTCAGCAAAATTACTAATTATCTTGTTTGTTTTCAGGTCACGGTCGCCGGGACGCGCGCCAGGAGCTGTTCCAGACTGATGTGTATCGAACGGGATCAAAATATTATTAAAATTTTGAAAAATGAATTAATTATGATTTTTATTAAAAATATAAGTATGGGAAAATTAAATTTTCGTGAAAATGGAAAATTTTGGTGTCCAGGTACGCGGATGTGTGCTCGGATGACGAATATAACAAAATAAAACAATATAAGGGTTGAAAACCGCGTCAAAATGCTATGTTTGCTGTAAAAATTAACCGCGCCGGTTAGGTTAGGTTAGGTTAGGTTAGGTTAGGTTAGGTTAGGTTAGGTTAGGTTAGGTTAGGTTAGGTTAGGTTAGGTTAGGTTAGGTTAGGTTAGGTTAGGTTAGGTTAGGTTAGGTTAGGTTAGGTTAGGTTAGGTTAGGTTAGGTTAGGTTAGGTTAGGTTAGGTTTTTTTTTTTTTTTTTTTTTTTTTTTTTAAAATGGGCAGGAGTGGGAAATCCTCATGGACACCCAGACAGCACGTGAGGCTGTCTGGGTAGTGCCGGACTCTTACCGGCTAAAACCACACTCCTGCCATGCGAGTACCCCTAACATGGTCAGGGACCTTGTCTGCTGCTGTTGTTGTTTGCTGAGCCGGCTTAGGTCATGGTATAATGAAATACGAGTACCTAGCCGGCTTTGTTGCGTTTGACGACGAGCTTGCACACGTCGTCAATGAACGCCAGCAGCAGATTTTGCGTGCTCTTCTGCGATAGGCACGCCGCTAAGGTCCCTGCCGTTAGCACTATGTCGGCCTCCGTCTCGAATTGGTGCCTCCTTTTCGCGTGGACAGGACAGTCGAAGAGAATGTGGGGCACTGACTCTGGGACTTCTGGATCACAAATGCACGATGGGCTCCCCTTACACTTGAAACGGTGCAGGTATTCGGAGAACCCACCGTGCCCCGTCATCGCCTGGGTGATGAGCCCTGTTGGCTGGATCCGCTGCACAATCCTGTGCGCTTGGAGTGCATTAGGGAGGAACAGCTTGGTTACGGAAGCGGTCTCTCCGCCCCTATACCTCCGATCCCATTCGCCTATCGACTCCTGGCGGATTTGCCGCCGGACGAATGAGATCGGGCACCGGTCATAATCGGGCTTCCTCTTGCTCTTGAGAGCCGCTTCCTTGGCCAGGTGGTCCGCGCGCTCGTTCCCGGCTAGCCCCGCATGGGCCTTGATCCAAAACAAAGATACATTTTTGCTCTTGGTCAAGGCCAGGCGCAGATTTTCTCTCGCCTCTGCTGCTAGGGGGTGAGACGAGTCTTGGCTGGTGACTGTCTGCAGAGCTGCCCTGGAGTCACTGTATATGCCAAAACTCGCCTCCGAGCGCCTGAGGATCTCCCGCGTTGCCCTGCAGATGGCCAGTAGTTCCGCCTGGTACACACTACTATATGATGGCAGGCAGAGTTTGACGGCTTTGGTCTCGGCGTCACCGGCCCACAGTGATAGGGCCGCTCCGACCTTCTCGTCAATCTTGCTGCCATCGGTGTAGATGCGTACCGCCTGACTGCTGTGGGCATCGACGTCTGTCTGATCAGCCAGGCAGACGAAACTCATGGCCACGTGCATTGCGGGATGAGGAGTCTCTGCAAATGCCACCGCACGCTCGACCTCGCGGTCTCCAAGGTCTGGCCGGGGGAACCCTCTCCTCGCCTCGTACAGGGCGGCTGCCTCCTGTATGCGCAGGTCGAGGGGTAATATGCCGGCCAGCATCAGCGCCGCGTTCAGCGATACCGTGCGGTAGGACTTGCAGAGCTTCTGGGCAAATCCTCGTTGGACCACATTGAGCTGTTTCTGCACTCCAAGCTTTTTCACTGCCGGGGCCCAGGCACTTGCTGCGTACATTATTACCGGCTCTACTGTCGCCGTGTAGATGCTGCGGATCACCTCCGTGTGGAGACCCCAGCTCACCTTCGCAGCCCTGGAGAGTTGCTTGAAAATATCCAGGCCTTTACGACACACGTTCCTCACATGGGTGTTGAATGTGAGGTGGTCGTCTATAGTAAGGCCCAGTATTTTCAGCTCCTTGGACATGACAATGTCGACCCCGCCCATGCGCAGGATTGGAACATCATACTTCAGCTTTCTGGTTATCACCATCGCGCAGGTCTTGTGTGGCGCGAACTTCAGCTTATTTCTGATGCCCCAATTCCGCACATACTCGAGGGCGGCATTGGCCTGCCCCTGAATCTCCAGAGCTGTCGCCCCATCGAAGATGAGCGCAACATCATCGGCGAATGCCTGGCAATAAGTACGCTGCTGCTCTAGGCCCTTTAGCAGCGGATCCAGCAAAAGGTTCCACAGGATCGGACCGCCAATCGACCCTTGGACACAACCCTTCTCGGTGGACTTCCGGAACTCCACACCGGCATAGCGGACACCAACGCTTCTCTGCTCCAGATAGCTGTCCAGTAGCCTTCTGATATTCACGGGACACTTTTCCTCAGCCAGTCTGACCCTAATGGCCGGCCACCATGCGCTATCGAAGGCTCCCTCTATATCCAGAGACACCACTGTGACCAGTCTCTTTTGTTCCAGCTTTGATCTGATGTGCTGGATCATGGTGTAGAGGGAGTCCTCGGTGCTTTTCTGTGGCATGAAGCCATACTGGCGAGTACTCATCCGTGGTATCAGGTGCCACTTCAGTCTTCGAACAGCCATCTTCTCCAGGACCTTCCCCAAGACTGGCAAGAGGCCGATTGGCCTGTGCGACTTGGGGGTGGTGTAACATTCCTTACCCGGCTTCCTAAGGACCACCACTGTGGCCTCCTTCCAGATGGTCGGGAAGTAGCCCAATTTTAGGCACTTGTTCGCCAAGGCAAGAAATGTCTCCGGTTCCTGGAGAATTGCGTGAGCGCAGATGTCCGCCGTGAAGCCATCGGCCCCCGGAGCCTTCTTCGGGTTAAAACTCTCCACCGCCGACTTCAGCTCCTGGAGTGTAAACGGCGGGTCATGGTGTTCATCATGACTCGGCTCGTTTACACGCTTCGCTGTCTCCCTAGTCTGGCGGTGGTCGTCGTCATCCTCATCTTCAGGATCTCCGGGGTAGAATGTGTCCGCCAACAGCTTTGCCGATGCCTCTGGAGTGAGGACAGTCCCGTTGTCCACCAAGGGTGTGTCTTCGTGCCTTTTGGCAGTCCGACCGATCACTCTGTAGATCCCCTCCCACATTCCTTCCCTGTCCTGTTTTTGGCAGAAGTCCTTCCAGCTGTCTATCTGGGCCCTCTTTTCTTTATCCTCGTACATTTCCTTTATTTCCAGGTACTCCTGAATGACTCGCTCTCTGCGGACTGGTGCGGCGCAGCGGATCCTGCGTCTCCTGGTGGAGACTGCCTTCTTCAGGTCGGCGAGCTCCTTGGACCACCACGGCAAGGTGAGTTTAATGGCACTTTTAATTCTTGGAATTGTGTCGTCGCTTGTTTCTTTAATTGTTTTAATGTATTCTGTAATTTTGTTTTCTAATTCTATCTGGTTGTTTATTTTTTCTATTTCTATTTTGTTTATTCCAATTTGTGTGTGAAGTTGGGCCAGTTTCTCGCGAAACTGGGTCCACTTTGCTTTTTTAGTGTTATAAACTCGTGTTGTGCGTTGTGTATGTGTGCCCTGTCCTCTGTGTGTATGTATGTTAAATGTAATGCCGTTGTGGTCCGAGCTCGTGACGCAGTCGTCTACCTTCCAGTTGTCCACCAGGTTCAGCAGGTCCTCTGAGCAGGCCGTTACGTCGACGAAACTGCTGTACACTTTGCCACCCCTCACGGTGTCAAAGGTAGGGGTGTCGCCGACGTTGAGTACCTGGAGTCCCAATTCTTCGAGGGCCCCAGACAGCTCCTCCCCCTTTGGGTCCGTTTTTGGGCTCCCCCACCAGGCGCTCTTCGCGTTCGCGTCGCCACCTACGAGTACTCCTCTTGGTCCCATGTCCTCAACGATTGCTTTCAGGTGCTCCAGGTATCCCGCGATGGGCTGGTCTGGCTCAAAGTAGAGAGAGACTACTGCGATTTCCCAGGCGCTGGTTCTGAGTCTGACCACTACGATGTTGTTAGTGGTCAGTTTCGGACACTGTATGGCGTCGATGTCATGGTCAAAGACGACTATTGCCGCCTTTACAGGTCCACTCTCTTGAGCCGCGCACTGGAAGACTCTCGCTCCCCGGTAGTCTCTCATCTTTTTAGCCCCGCCCACGTACGGTTCCTGGAGCAACGCAAAGGCGATCTTGCGCTTTTCGGCCTCAATCATGAGTTCATGGGTTGCCAGCTGTTTCCTCTGTAGGTTGGCTTGAACGACGCGGTACGCTCGATGGCTGGTGGGGTTCTCTGCTATGTGTGGGCGCGGCACCACCTTAGCAATACGCTACCGCTGATCTTGCAATTGCATCCCATTTCCGGCGGATCGGGCAATCCTCGCTAAACGCGTTGTGATTCACGTTGCCCGATTTCGCCTGGGTGCAATTGCAGCAAGTAGGTATGCTGTTGCCGGCGCGCCACACTTCACAGTCTGCCTTCCTATGAGGCCCCGAACAGTGGCTGCACTTTTCCACGGTTTGCTGACAGAAGCGCCTGCCGTGACCGTATCCCAGACAGAGGGAACACTGCACTAATGGCGAGTGATCTTCCAGTCGGACCCTCTGCAGGTCGACGTGCACGGTTCCGGCGTCTGTCAACCGCTTCCACAGCTTCGGGGACACTCTTAGGACCACATGGACCTCGTGGGGGTTCCTCGTCTTCTTACGGAACCGGATTTCCACACCAGCGTCTTCCTTCTCGAGGGCAGCGAAAATCTGCTGGTTCTGGTTTCGCAGGGCCCTCAGGATCTCGTCGTCGGTGTGGAAAGCCAGCACGTGTCGCAAGATGACGAGGGGGTTCTTGTTTTGGACGTCTTCGACGTTCAGGACCTCTGCCTTCATTATGCGGTTTTTTATTTCTTCCCTTTCTTCCTCCGTTCTGCACCCCAAGATCACTTTCCTGTCCTTTCCTTTTCTGACTCTGTCCACAGTCACTCCCCCATCCGTCGCGTTTACCGCCTGCCGAATGCGCGACAAGACTTGGTCCCCAGTCTCGGACTCGTCCTTCGAGGTGATGACCACGGAGTGCAACGCGGTTGGCGTCTGGGTGCGATTTCCAGGGCACGCGGCGGCCGCGGCACTCGCGTAGGTCCTCCACTCTCGGGCATCCTCCTGCTGCTTGGTCATTAGGGTCTTTATTTCTTCAAGCCTGCCGCTGTTCTCGACAAGCAGTTTCGCGTGCTCCTCCAGCGTTGCTATTAACTTGGCCTGTTTGGCCTCGTCTTCGCTAGTGTTCCGGCTGGCTGGAGCAGCCTCGTCGCACATCGCTGGAGGAGGAGGGGGAGGGGGAGTGGCAGTGGCAGGACAGGATTTTGTGCCCTTTTCTGCCTCCTTTACGAGCTCGAAGAGCCGGTTGATGGCCGACAGGACCTCGGTCTTAATTTCGGTCTTAAGGTTCCGCGAGTTGTTCAGGTGGAGCTTCGCCTTCGCCAAACAGGCCTTGGCCTCCACCGTCCGACTCGGGTACTTCCTGCCGACCTCTTCCCACTCTCCGATACTCCTGCGCACGTTTTGGATCGCCTCCGACATGACGGGGCTCTCGGTCGGTTTGGGCGATGCTTGCGCTGAGGCGGGCGTTCTTTTAGCTGGGGTGCGATGGCCGAACATTTTGTAAGGGGTGTGGGTACCGCTTTAAAAATTTAAAATCAAAATATATAAATAAATGTTTGTAATAATTAATAATTAGTTAAAATAGTCAGATTATAAAGAGTCAATATTTCCTTAACTAAAAGGGTGATATCCCTGTAAAGGGGGGATTCTACCGCATCAAAATATAAGAAGAATATATAAAATGTAAAGAAGAATTGACAGATAAAGTATAAAATGACACTTACAAGTATATTTAAAAACTATTAGTCGTAGGTGTGATCAATATTCTATGACCGCAAGCTAAAGTACTGCAGTCGTCTGTAAAAATAGTGTCGATTTTTATTTCAAGCCAATAGGGCCTGTCGTAAAATAAGTTTTATTACTCCCACCTCCTAGAATATGTTTTCTAAATGTTTAGACTGTCAAAAACGAATATAAAATTTTTGGTACTCGCTTCGAGTCCACCTGGTCAAGCGAGATAGGGAGGGTGGGGGGGCAATTTTTTGTGTTTTCCTGCAAGCTATCCCAACAAGCGGGGTACCTGCGGATTCGGGGCGAAACGGGCTACAAAACTGTGCAAAAATTAGGGGTAGGTGGTGGGGGAAATTTTGAAAATATGGTCAAAAAACTGTATTTTCGGTCAATTTTACAGCTAAACTGCTAATTATCTTGTTTGTTTTCAGGTCACGGTCGCCGGGACGCGCGCCAGGAGCTGTTCCAGACTGATGTGTATCGAACGGGATCAAAATATTATTAAAATTTTGAAAAATGAATTAATTTTGATTTTTAATAAAAATATAAGTATGGTGAAAATGCAATTTTCGTGAAAATGGAAAATTTTGGTGTCCAGGTACGCGGATGTGTGCTCGGATGACGAATATAACAATATAAAACAATATAAGGGTTGAAAACCGCGTCAAAATGCTATGTTTGCTGTAGAAATTAACCGCGGTTAGGTTAGGTTAGGTTAGGTTAGGTTAGGTTAGGTTAGGTTAGGTTAGGTTAGGTTAGGTTAGGTTAGGTTAGGTTAGGTTAGGTTAGGTTAGGTTAGGTTAGGTTAGGTTAGGTTAGGTTAGGTTAGGTTAGGTTAGGTTAGGTTAGGTTAGGTTAGGTTAGGTTAGGTTAGGTTAGGTTAGGTTAGGTTAGGTTAGGTTAGGTTAGGTTAGGTTAGGTTAGGTTAGGTTAGGTTAGGTTTTTTTTTTTTTTTTTTTTTTTTTTTTTTGTTGGGCAGGAGTGGGAAATCCTCATGGACACCCAGACAGCACGTGAGGCTGTCTGGGTAGTGCCGGACTCTTACCGGCTAAAACCACACTCCTGCCATGCGAGTACCCCTAACATGGTCAGGGACCTTGTCTGCTGCTGTTTTTGTGTGCTGAGCCGGCTTCGGTCATGGTATAATGAAATACTAGTACCTAGCCGGCTTTGTTGCGTTTGACGACGAGCTTGCACACGTCGTCTATATACGCCAGCAGCAGATTTTGCGTGCCCTTCTCTGATAGGCACGCCGCTAAGGTCCCTGCCGTTAAGTGCATGTCGGCCTCCGTCTCGAAGTGATTCCTTCTACTGGCATGCACTGGACATTCGAAAAGAATGTGGGGCACCGTTTCTGGGACCTCGGGATCACAAATGCACGATGGGCTCCCCTTACACTTGAAACGGTGCAGGTATTCGGAGAACCCACCGTGCCCCGTCATCGCCTGCGTGATGAGCCCTGTTGGCTGGATCCGCTGCACAATCCTGTGCGCTTGGAGTGCATTAGGGAGGAACAGCTTGGTTACGGAAGCGGTCTCTCCGCCCCTATACCTCCGATCCCATTCGCCTATCGACTCCTGGCGGATTTGCCGCCGGACGAATGAGATCGGGCACCGGTCATAATCGGGCTTCCTCTTGCTCTTGAGAGCCGCTTCCTTGGCCAGGTGGTCCGCGCGCTCGTTCCCCGCTAGCCCCGCGTGGGCCTTGATCCAAAACAAGGACACATCTTTGCTCTTGGTCAAGGCCAGGCGCAGATTCTGTCTCGCCTCTGCTGCTAGGGGGTGAGACGAGTCTTGGCTGGTGACTGTCTGGAGAGCTGACCTGGAGTCACTGTATATGCCAAAACTCGCCTCCGAGCGCCTGAGGATCTCCCGCGTGGCCCTGCAAATGGCCAGTAGTTCCGCCTGGTACACACTACAATACGATGACAGACAGAGTTTGACGGCTTTGGTCTCGGCGTCACCAGCCCACAGTGATAGAGCCGCTCCGACCCTCTCGTCAATCTTGCTGCCATCGGTGTAGATGCGTACCGCCTGACTGCTGTGGGCATCGACGTCTGCCTGATCAGCCAGGCAGACGAAACCCATGGCCACGTGCATTGCGGGATGAGGAGTCTCTGCAAATGCCACCGCACGCTCGACCTCGCGGTCTCCAAGGGCTGGCCGGGGGAACCCTCTCCTCGCCTCGTACAGGGCGGCTGCCTCCTGTATGCGCAGGTCGAGGGGTAGTATGCCGGCCAGCATCAGCGCCGCGTTCAGCGACACAGTGCGGTAGGACTTGCAGAGCTTCTGGGCAAATCCTCGTTGGACCACATTGAGCTGTTTCTGCACTCCAAGCTTTTTCACTGCCGGGGCCCAGGCACTTGCTGCGTACATTATTACCGGCTCTACTGTCGCCGTGTAGATGCTGCGGATCACCTCCGTGTGGAGACCCCAGCTCACCTTCGCAGCCCTGGAGAGTTGCTTGAAAATATCCAGGCCTTTACGACACACATTCCTCACGTGGGTGTTGAATGTGAGGTGGTCGTCTATAGTAAGGCCCAGTATTTTCAGCTCCTTGGACATGACAATGTCGACCCCGCCCATGCGCAGGATTGGGACATCATACTTCAGCTTCCTGGTTACTACCATCGCGCAGGTTTTGTGTGGCGCGAATTTCAGCTTGTTTCTGATGCCCCAATTCCGCACATACTCGAGGGCGGCATTGGCTTGCCCCTGAATCTCCAGAGCTGTCGCCCCATCGAAGATGAGCGCAACATCATCGGCGAATGCCTGGCAATAAGTACGCTGCTGCTCTAGGCCCTTTAGCAGCGGATCCAGCAAGAGGTTCCACAGGATCGGACCGCCAATCGACCCTTGGACACAACCCTTCTCGGTGGACTTCCGGAACTCCGCACCGGCATAGCGGACACCAACGCTTCTCTGCTCCAGATAGCTGTCCAGTAGCCTTCTGATATTCACGGGACACTTTTCCTCAGCCAGTCTGACCCTAATGGCCGGCCACCATGCGCTATCGAAGGCTCCCTCTATATCCAGAGACACCACTGTTATCAGTCTCTTTTGTTCCAGCTTCGATCTGATGTGCTGGATCATGGTGTAGAGGGAGTCTTCGGTGCTTTTCTGTGGCATGAAGCCATACTGGCGAGTACTCATCCGTGGAATCAGATGCCACTTCAGTCTTCGGACAGCCATCTTCTCCAGGACCTTCCCCAAGACCGGCAAGAGGCCAATTGGCCTGTGCGACTTGGGGGTGGTGTAACATTCCTTACCCGGCTTTCTAAGGACCACCACTGTGGCCTCCTTCCAGATGGTCGGGAAGTAGCCCAATTTTAGGCACTTGTTCGCCAAGGCAAGAAATGTCTCCGGTTCCTGGAGAATTGCGTGAGCGCAGATGTCCGCCGTGAAGCCATCGGCCCCCGGAGCCTTCTTTGGGTTAAAACTCTCCACCGCCGACTTCAGCTCCTGGAGTGTAAACGGCGGGTCATGGTGTTCATCATGAGCCGGCTCGTTTACACGTTTCGCTGTTTCCCTGGTCTGGCGGTGGTCGTCGTCATCCTCGTCTTCAGGATCTCCGGGGTAAAATGTGTCTGCCAACAGCTTCGCCGATGCTTCTGGAGTTAGAACGGTTCCATTGTCCACCAAGGGTGTGTCTTCGTGTCTTTTGGCAGTCCGACCGATCACCCTGTAAATCCCCTCCCACATTCCTTCCCTGTCCTGTTTCTGGCAGAAGTCCTTCCAGCTGTCTATCTGGGCCCTCTTTTCTTGTTGTTCATATCTTTCTTTTATTTCCAGGTACTCCTGAATGACCCGCTCTCTGCGGACTGGTGCGGCGCAGCGGATCCTGCGTCTCCTGGTGGAGACTGCCTTCTTCAGGTCGACGAGCTCCTTAGACCACCACGGCAGGGTGAGTTTATTGGCACTTTTTATTTTCGGTATTGTTTGGTCACATGTTTCTTTCAGTGTTATTGTGTACTCTTCAATTTTATTCTCTATTTCTATCTTATTGTTTATTTTTTCTATTTCTGTTTTATTTAGTTTCTTTTGTGTGTGGAGTTGGGCCAGTTTCTCGCGAAACTGGGTCCACTTTGCGTTTTTGGTGTTATACACTCTTGTTGTGCGTTGTGTATGTGTGCCATGTCCCTTTTGTGTGTGTATGTTGAATGTGATGCCGTTGTGGTCTGAGCTCGTGACGCAGTCGTCTACCTTCCAGTTGTCCACCAGGTTCAGCAGGTCCTCTGAGCAGGCCGTTACGTCGACGAAGCTGCTGTACACTTTGCCACCCCTCACGGTGTCAAAGGTAGGGGTGTCGCCGACGTTGAGTACCTGGAGTCCCAGTTCTTCGAGGGCCCCAGACAGCTCCTCCCCCTTTAGGTCTGTTTTTGGGCTCCCCCACCAGGCGCTCTTCGCGTTCACGTCGCCACCTACAAGTACTCCCCTTGGTCCCATGTCCTCTATGATTGCTTTCAAGTGCTCCAGGTATCCCGTGATGGGCTGGTCTGGCTCAAAGTAGAGAGAGACTACTACGATTTCCCAGGCGCTGGTTCTGAGTCTGACCACTACGATGTTGTTAGTGGTCAGTTTCGGACACTGTATGGCGTCGATATCGGAGTCAAAGACGACTATTGCCGCCTTTACAGGTCCACTCTCTTGAGCCGCGCACTGGTAGACTCTCGCTCCCCGGTAGTCTCTCATCTTTTTGGCCCCGCCCACGTACGGTTCCTGGAGCAGCGCAAAGGCGATCTTGCGCTTATCGGCCTCAATCATGAGTTCATGGGTTGCCAGCTGTTTCCTTTGTAGGTTCGCTTGGACGACGCGATATGCTCGATGGCTGGTGGGGTTCTCTGCTATGTGTGGGCGCGGCACCACCTTAGCAATACGCTACCGCCGATCTTGCAATTGCATCCCATTTTCGGCGAATCGGGCAATCCTCGCTGAACGCGTTGTGATTCGCGTTGCCCGATTTTGCCTGGGTGCAATTGCAGCAGGTAGGTATGCTGTCGCCAGCGCGCCACACTTCGCAGTCTGCCTTCTTATGAGGCCCCGAACAGTGGCTGCATTTTTCAACGGTTTGCTGACAGAAGCGTCTGCCGTGACCGTATCCCAGACAGAGGGAACACTGCACTAATGGCGAGTGATCTTCCACTCGGACCCTCTGCAGGTCGACGTGCACGGTTCCGGCCTCTGTCAACCGTTTCCACAACTTCGGGGACACTCTTAAGACAACATGGATCTCGTGGGGGTTCCTCGTCCTCTTACGGAACCGAATTTCCACACCAGCGTCTTCCTTTTCGAGGGCAGCGAAAATCTGCTGGTTCTGATTTCGCAGGGCCCTCAGGATCTCGTCGTCGGTGTGGAAAGCCAGCACATGCCGCAAGATGACGAGGGGGTTCTTATTTTGGATGTCTTCAATGTTCAGGACTTCTGCCTTCGTTATACGTTTCTTTAGTTCCTCTCTCTCTTTCTCTGTTCTGCACCCCAAAATCACTTTCCTGTCCTTCCCTTTTCTGACTCTGTCCACCGTCACTCCCCCATCCGTCGCGTTTACTGCCTGCCGAATGCGCGACAGGACTTGGTCCCCAGTCTCGGACTCGTCCTTCGAGGTGATGACCACGGAGTGCAGCGCGGTTGGCGTCTGGGTGCGAATCCCAGTGCAAACGGCGGCCGCGGCACTCGCGTAGGTCCTCCACTCTCGGGCGTCCTCCTGCTGCTTGGTCATTAGGGTCTTTATTTCTTCAAGCCTGCCGCTGTTCTCGACAAGCAGTTTCGCGTGCTCCTCCAGCGTCGATATTAACTTGGCCTGTTTGGCCTCGTCTTTGCCAGTGTTTTGGCTAGCTAAAGTAGCCTCGTCGCACTCTGCTGGAGGAGGTGGAGGAGGGGGAGTGGCAGTGGCGGGACAGGACTTTGCGCCCTTTTCTGCCTCCTTTACGAGCTCGAAGAGCCGGTTGATGGCCGACAGGACCTCGGTCTTGATTTCGGTCTTAAGGTTCCGCGAGTTGTTCAGGTGGAGCTTCGCCTTCGCTAAACAGGCCTTGGCCTCCACCGTCCGACTCGGGTACTTCCTGCCGACCTCTTCCCACTCTCCGATGCTCCTGCGCACATTCTGGATCGCCTCCGACGTGACGGGGCTCTCGGTCGGTTTGGGCGATGCTTGCGCTGAGGC
>CAXKSV010000120.1:0-23516 GCA_964056405.1 Acronicta alni | reverse complement strand
AATACTCAGGAAACCTGGCAAAGGTGATTACTCGACCCCAAAATCTTATAGACCGATAGGCCTGCTGCCTATACTGGGCAAAATATTTGAAAAAATGCTGGTGGCCCGACTCAGATTCTACATTTTACCAAGGATGAGTACTCGCCAGTACGGATTCATGCCACAAAGGAGTACCGAGGACTCCCTCTATGTCCTAATGCAGCATATTCGGAGCAAATTAAGACAGAAGAGAATTGTCTCACTAGTATCATTGGACATAGAGGGGGCCTTCGATAGCGCCTGGTGGCCGGCTATCAGGGTCCGACTGGCTGAGGAGAAGTGTCCGGTGAGCCTGAGAAAAGTCATTGACAGTTATTTAAATAATAGAAGCGTCAGAGTTCGCTATGCTGGTGAGGAACACATAAAAACAACTAACAAGGGCTGTGTGCAGGGCTCGATAGGGGGCCCCATCCTGTGGAACCTTCTCCTGGACCCGCTCCTGAAGAGCCTGGAACTAAGGGGAGACCACGTGCAGGCGTTCGCGGACGATGTCGTGCTTGTCTTCGATGGTGAGACCGCAGCTGAAGTCGAACTAAGAGCCAACGCCGCCCTCGACCATGTTCGGGCGTGGGGCGTCGGAAACAAACTTAAATTCGCACCTCACAAAACAAACGCTATGACTATAACGAGGAAACTTAAGTACGACACCCCACGCCTGAGCATGGGAGGGGTCGACATAGTTATGGTTAGGGAGATTAAGCTGCTAGGGGTCACCATCGACGACAAGTTGACATTCAACACTCACGTCACAAACATCTGCCGTAAGGCCATAGCCGTACACAAACAGCTGAGTAGGGCAGCGAAGGTAAGTTGGGGATTAAACCCGGAGGTCATCAAGACAATATATGTAGCGGTAGTAGAACCGATCATCCTGTATGCTGCCAGTGTATGGGCCCCGGCGGCGAACAAACTGGGAGTGGCCAAGCAGCTGGCTGCCGTGCAACGCGGTATTGCACAAAAAATGTGCAAAGCCTACCGTACTGTCTCTCTGAACTCCGCTCTGCTGCTGGCTGGGATACTCCCCCTGGACCTCAGAGTTCGTGAGGTGGCAGCGCTTTACGAAGCCAAGAGGGGGGTCCCCCAGCCAGTGCTGAAGGATGGGGAGATGGAACGGATGGCACCCGCACTGGAGTCCCCACATCCAGCCAGGCGTATTGATCTGGAGTTCGCATGCCTGGTGGACCGTGACCAAGTGGAGGCCAGCGACAGCCTGGAAGTGAAAATCTACACGGACGGTAGTAAAATAGGGGGGCGCGTCGGTGCCGCCCTATCTATATGGAGGGGCGACACCGAGGCGCGCACTATCAGGTTGTCGCTGTCAGACTACTGCACGGTCTACCAGGCTGAGCTCCTGGCAATATGCCGGGCAACCAGGGAGATCGTGAAGCAATCGGCGGCCAGCTTCGGGGTATACAGCGACTCCATGGCGGCTCTCCAGACAGTGAAAAACCACAGCTGCCTTCACCCCCTAGCGGTGGAAGCCAGGGATAACTTAACAACAATATCCCACCAGAACAAGCTGGTTCACTTGTTCTGGATAAAGGCACACGCGGGGTTTGAGGGCAACGAAAGGGCGGATCAGCTGGCAAAGAGAGCCGCCATGGATAGCAAGAGGAAGCCCGACTACGACTTGTGCCCGATCTCATTCATCAGGCGACACATTCGTGTGCAGACGCTTGATGAATGGAATCGGAGGTACGCCTCGGGTCGGACGGCCTCAATAACCAGGATGTTCTTTCCGGATGCAGTGGCGGCATACAGGATGATCCGTAAGATCAAGCCAAATAAAGTAACTACGCAAATTATGACGGGGCACGGTGGGTTCTCTGAATACTTGAACCGGTTCAAGTGTAAGGAGAGCCCATCGTGCATCTGTGACCCCGGGGTGGACGAATCCGTTCCCCACTTACTTATAGATTGTCCGGTGTTTGCGGCTGAGCGGTACAAATTGGAAAATGAAATGGACATGCAGATAAAGAAAGATAACATACATAACATTATGGCAGGGAAACACAGAACAGCATTTATAAGTTACTGTACAAAAATTTGTAAAATAGTCATAAATAGAAACAGTACAAAGTAATATTATGCTTCGCATATATTGTAAATATATATAGTGTAAGCATAACCCTAACGATGTAAGAAAAATTGTAAAATATTGTAGCCTACCTAGCAGTAATACGTATAAGATAGAATAAGTTAATTAAAATAAGTAGATAAATGTAATATTTAGAAAAACCTGAAATGTTAATAAAACAACTGAAGAAAGTTATTTCCCCTGAAATATAATAAAATAAAGATAAAGGTAGATATAGAAATAGATAAAATAGAACAGGCAATGGGAGTCCCACCCATACGGAATGAAAGAGAACGAATGACAGAAAGAAACAGTATGCAGAATGAAAGTACGAGAAGAATAAATGATAGAACTGGAATGAAAGTGGAATAGATTAGTAAGGTCTCCGATAAACAAGTCGGAGGAGCTAGTATATTAAAAAAAAAAAAAAAAAAAAAAAAAAAAAAAAAAAAAAAAAAAAAAAAAACCTAACCTAACCTAACCTAACCTAACCTAACCTAACCTAACCTAACCTAACCTAACCTAACCTAACCTAACCTAACCTAACCTAACCTAACCTAACCTAACACAAACTAACCTAACACAAACTAACCTAACACAAACTAACCTAACACAAACTAACCTAACACAAACTAACCTAACACAAACTAACCTAACACAAACTAACCTAACACACACAAACAAACAAACAAACAAACAAACAAACAAACAAACAAACAAACAAACAAACAAACAAACAAACAAACAAACAAACAAACAAACAAACAAACAAACAAACAAACAAACAAACAAACAAACAAACAAACAAACAAACAAACAAACAAACAAACAAACAAACAAACAAACAAACAAACAAACAAACAAACAAACAAACAAACAAACAAACAAACAAACAAACAAACAAACAAACAAACAAACAAACAAACAAACAAACAAACAAACAAACAAACAAACAAACAAACAAACAAACAAACAAACAAACAAACAAACAAACAAACAAACAAACAAACAAACAAACAAACAAACAAACAAACAAACAAACAAACAAACAAACAAACAAACAAACAAACAAACAAACAAACAAACAAACAAACAAACAAACAAACAAACAAACAAACAAACAAACAAACAAACAAACAAACAAACAAACAAACAAACAAACAAACAAACAAACAAACAAACAAACAAACAAACAAACAAACAAACAAACAAACAAACAAACAAACAAACAAACAAACAAACAAACAAACAAACAAACAAACAAACAAACAAACAAACAAACAAACAAACAAACAAACAAACAAACAAACAAACAAACAAACAAACAAACAAACAAACAAACAAACAAACAAACAAACAAACAAACAAACAAACAAACAAAC
This sequence comes from Acronicta alni, assembly GCA_964056405.1. NCBI lineage: Eukaryota > Metazoa > Arthropoda > Insecta > Lepidoptera > Noctuidae > Acronicta > Acronicta alni. The sequence goes on along the minus strand of CAXKSV010000120.1, from coordinate 20,018 downwards.
AAACAAACAAACAAACAAACAAACAAACAAACAAACAAACAAACAAACAAACAAACAAACAAACAAACAAACAAACAAACAAACAAACAAACAAACAAACAAACAAACAAACAAACAAACAAACAAACAAACAAACAAACAAACAAACAAACAAACAAACAAACAAACAAACAAACAAACAAACAAACAAACAAACAAATAAATCTGATATAATGCTGGGCCTTGTCAAGTGTATGTTCACAAACTGCGGCGTTTTCTCAGAGGTCGTCAGCTAGGAAATGCCGGCTCCATCTTGTATTTATTAATAATTAGTAATAAATATCATTGATCATGTAACAAGAAAAAATGTAGGGTAGCTGTCAGTAATTATATCATCAACACGCCCAGAATTTCAGTCTATCCGTGACCATGGACGCTGTAAAGGGTCCGAAACGTCGGGATTAATAATACATATCAATATAACGCGATAAAATCCGCCCACTCAACCCACGTGACTTCACCTCACCACACGTGACACCATCTCACCAAACGTGACTCCATCTCACCACACGTGACTCCATCTCACCACACGTAACTTCACCTCACGTGACTCCATCTCACCACACGTGACTTCACCTCACGTGACTTCATCTCACCTCACGTGACTCTATCTCACCACACGTAACTTCACCTCACGTGACTTAATCTCACCACACGTGACTTCACCTGACGTGACTTCATCTCACCTCACGTGACTCCATCTCACCACAAATGACTTCACCTCACGTGACTTCTTCTCAACCCACGTGGCTCCACCTCACCTCATGTGACTCCATCTCACCATATCGAATCGATCGAACTTCACTTGGAAGTTAGTTTGTTCATATAGAATAGCAGAATAAACTATCTCATCGGTGTCCAATTCCTGCAAATTGCCTAAGTTACTATCCATTATTAATATATTTTAATAAGAGAGAATAAACGGTGATTCTTGCAGTTTGAACAATAATTTACTTGTATCTAATCTGACCACTATTTCTGTACACATGTATTTCATTATATGCGCATAAAATAGTACATTAAGGCTTAATTTATTTGGCACTGTGTAGGGTGAGTGTGAATGTGAGTTTATTGAGTGAGTTAGTTGTTTTTGTTTTGTGATAAGAAGTGTACGAAACATCGAGTTTGAGTGTGTCGCAACGAGCTGAGCATGCTTACAATGATAATATTAATAGTTTAAAATCAATCTGTATTGACTAAAGTTAAACAAAACATTATTTTTATTAATAGGAATAGGCAAAGTTTTCAGAAATAGGCATAACTTAATAATAGTTAGTCATGCTTCTTGCATCAGTCTATGTACCTGGGCCTCACTTTTGATGGCAATTACTAGAGAATTTTCATCTTTTTTTTACTAGAATACGACCAAATGATGTCTAGCAAAATTTATATTGTTTAGTTTTAACCAAATCTCGGGCTAAGAAGAATAGTTGGGCGCTCCTAGGAGTTAATTGCTCATATATAAACAAGGTACCTCGGTGTTGTTTGTTATCCCTAGATGTTTTGCTTGAAGATTACTTTTGTTTTGAATATTATATGACTTTACCTTCTTTAGTAGATTCGTTTTTAACATAGTGGAGTTCAGTTCCACAGTTATAGGGGTATTAGTAATACCTTCTTTTCTACTGGGCAGTCGGTAAATGTCCAGTAGAAACTCAAGTAGTTCAATTTTGTTACGAAATTCTTCATTTTGACAAGACAAGTTAGTGTTAGGTTATACAAATGTCACACTTTATTTAAAACTGGCATCACCGATATTTCGCTTTTAAATTTGTAATTTATTTGAAATTGGTAATACTAATGTTTCAACTTTAATGTGTTGACAACCCTCGATAAAAGGAGTGGGGGGAACGGTCGGTCGGTTGCGCGGGCTCGAGTGGCGAGAGCGGCAGTTGGTGTCGAACACTCGAACAGAACAGAACAGTTGTCTGCGATAGCTATCTTGGTGTAAAAGTGTTGTCTGTATTTTGTGAATATAAGAATAAGTTAATAAAGTTATAAACCAGTATTTGAGTGTTTATTCTACAATTCAGAAGTGGTATGTACCTACCTTTTATTTTATATTTTTTATATATTCTTTGTGTATTTATATTCATAAGTATTTTTTTTTTTTAAACGAAATAAATTCTCTGGATAGAATTCGTTAACGATGAAGTATCAACAATTGAGATCTCGGTAATTCGAATCTCTTATACACAAAATGTATTGCTGTTTCTTAGTTTCACTAAAAAAAGAAAAAAAAAAAAAACGGCTTAACTGAGTTTCTTGGAACTTTCATAGATTAGACCACGTAGACCAGGGGAGTTTTATAAGGTTTGCTGCGCAAGCTGGGGTCATAACTATGTATATTAATATACTTATTGTAAAACTAAATATGGTAAATATGGTGTTAATTTAAATGATACGAGCCGTTAACTAATTTTACATATAGAGGGTCTAAGGGAGTCCTAAATTTGATATATTTTTGTAAGTAAGACATATTCCAACTACCCCATCTAGTCTCTAAATTGAATTTATACATAGCCGGCTTTGTTCCTGAGCTTTAGATAATATGGAGGGTGGAAAGAATGCGCAGCCACGTCGTCTGGTAACTCCGGACCGTGCTGAGTCCCGTGACCAACGATCAAGCAATGGAATCAGGCACAGCCATAGTGGCACTCGCCGCGATAGCATCTCCGAATATCGGCGCAGCCATGTCAACTGGCGCAGTAGCAGCCGCGAGTGTGACAGGCTGCGAGCAATAGAACGAGAGATGGAGCGAGAACGGAACCGGCTGTGGACCCTACAGGATGACTTGGATAGGGAGCGTGCCCGGAGGAGAAGTACCGTGAGTAACCTTCAAGAATCTCTAAAAAGCCAACGTGTTGAACATATTAAACCTGCCGAGAAAGATGCAAGCTCTCGTAGGCGAGAGAGGAGTTTGGATGTTGATGAAGGTCCCGAGAGACGGCGAAGCTGGATCGAACGGCATTCAGAAAAGTCTCCTAGTCCTTCTTTTTCAACTAAAGACGTAGCCAACATTCTCAACACACTCAAGAATTTACAGCCACAGCCGTCGACGTCACTTGCGCTTCATTCTAATAATCACAAAAATATTCTGCCTGAATTTGATCCGTCTTCAAAGAATCAACGGATAGATGTATGGTTGAAAAAGGTTAATGAGTGCGCAACCGTCTACGGCTGGGACGATAAAACAACTATCCATTTTGCAATGCAAAAACTCCAGGGTTTGGCCAAGACCTGGTATGAGAGCTTGCCTACAATTCTTTTTAATTGGTCCGAGTGGCAAAATAAATTAGTAAGTGCTTTCCCATGTGATCAGAACTATGGCCAAACTCTGGAGGATATGTTGAAACGCAAAAGCAAGTTTAATGAACCTATCGAAGTGTACTATTATGAGAAACTGGCCTTATTGAACCAATGTAACATTGAGGGAAAGCATGCAGTTGAATGTATCATACATGGTTTAACGGATAAAACCATGAAATCTAGCGCCACCACATTACGTTGTACACACCCGAAACAGTTGCTACAGTTTCTAATGAGTAGTAAAGACTCCTCTCCTCTCAACAAGTAGATAGACCGAATTATAAGTTTAGGCCTGGAAATCAAATTGATTCCAATAATTTCAACAATAACGGCGGAAACAGGATAGGAAGCAAATCTATTATCAATCAAAATAGTAGTAATATCTTTTGTTATAACTGCAAGGAAAAGGGTCATCCCTTTTTAAAATGCCCCAAACCTATCGTTAAATGTAATAAATGCAACAAGATGGGTCATAAAACTGAAAATTGTTTCTCTAACAAAGATACTAATAATGGTGATATGATTCATAAAACTATGTGCATATTTGGCTCGAATCCGAGTTCTAAATTCTATAAAGAGATTCTTATTAATAATATCTCTACGAAAGGTTTTGTAGATTTTGGTAGTGAGGTATCGCTAATAAGACGTTCTAATGTATCTCGTTTAGGACTATCCTGCGATAATAAATCCACGTCTCTAAAAGGTTTTGGAAATGACATAGTTCGTACTGTTGGTAGTGTTAATGTAGATTTATCTGTTGATGGAGTGCTTGCTAATGTTGTATGTCAGGTGGTTGATGACCAATATCTGGAACAACCTCTACTTATAGGACAATCGTTCACAGAACAGCCACATGTTGCTGCTTACAAATCTGCGGACAAGCTTAGTTTTTTCGATATCGGTCGGGAAATGCCATTCTCTGGCATAGACGTGCAAAACCATATTTCGATTAAGGTTATTGCGGTTGCTGACGTCTATGCTTGGGGTCCAGCAAGTATCAAAGCTGTTGTGGACCCAAAAGTCAACGGTCATATTTTGCTAGATAGCAAGGTTATAGGTAAATTGTCGGAACAGATTGTTATTCTAGGAGGAGTGTACCCTGTCAAACAAAACGGTGTTGTTAATATACTTGCTTACCCAGTTTCAGCATATAGTCGCATTAAAGAGGGACTAGTGATCAGTCGTGGTGTGGAAGTTAGCGTAATAAGTCGCATTATCAAACCTTCTACAGAACTATCGGAGCACCCCAGTTTTATGGATAGTGACAAGATCAATGTAGGAGATGGCATAGATGCGGTTCAACGACGAAAGCTTTTGGAATTATTAGATAGGTATCGACATTGTTTTGCCTCCTCTTTGAACGAATTGGGTTGTACTAATATCACAGAAATGACTATCGAGCTTAATAACAGAAAGCCTGTTGTTTACCGGCCATATAGGCTTTCGTATAAAGAGCGGGAAAATGTTCGGGATATGGTTAGTGAAATGTTGGAAGCAGGGATAATCAGAGAATCGGTTTCACAATATGCAAGTCCGATTATTTTAGTTCGCAAGAAAGACGGTAAAGTGAGAATGTGTATCGATTATAGAATGCTAAATTCAGTGACGGTAAAGGAGCGTTATCCTATGCCTAACATTGATGATGAAATTGCGCGATTATCTGGGCAGGCCTATTTTGTCACCCTCGATTTGACATCAGGATATTACCAAGTCCCCATATCTGAACAGTCGCGACCATTGACATCGTTCGTCACGCCGGATGGCCAATTTGAGTTTAACCGTATGCCGTTTGGTTTGGCAAATGCACCAGCCGTATTCCAGCGGATGATGAACCGCGTCCTTGGTCCAGCTCGCTTTGATGGGGCAACGGCATATATCGATGACGTTTTAATCTATGGTAGGAGCATTGAGGAATGTTTGGCTAGATTGGAAAATGTCTTTCAATTGTTAGAAAAGGCTAATTTGACTCTTAACCTAAAATGTAAATTTTTAATGAACAGGATTGATTACTTGGGCTATGAGATTAGTGCTGCCGGTGTCCGACCAGGTAGCAAAAAGATACAATGTGTTCTTGATTTTCCGTGCCCCATAAATCAGCACACAGTGCGACAATTTCTTGGTCTTGTAGTTTACTTCCGTAAGTTTATTAGAAATTTCGCAGCGTTGGCAGATCCGTTAACTAAGTTACTCGCTAAGGGTGCAGCTTGGACCTGGACTGGTGACCAGGAAACTGCGTTTGAAACTCTTAAAGGAATGTTGGTGGAGAGACCCATTCTTGCTATTTATGACCCGACATCGAAATCCCATTAGGGATGTCGAAACCTCTAAGGTTTTAGAGCAATATCCGTCGGTAATGACCATTACTAATGAGGATTGGCTACACACTTTGCAATTAGGTGATGCAGAATTATGTAGGATTCGAGACATTCTTACTTCAGGTATTGACGCAGATGGACTAAAATATATACGTGATAAATTTCTGATTAAAGATAATAAATTGTATCGTTATCTGGATGGAGATCAGAGTAATATTCGCTGGGTGGTACCGAAGGGTGCAAGGTGGCAACTTTGTCGTATAAATCACGACGACATAGGTCATTTCGGAATAGAAAAAACATTGGAACGTTTAAAAAAATCTTACTGGTTTTCCAAAATGTCATCGTTTGTAAATAAATATGTTAAGGCCTGTATTGAATGTGCCTACGCTAAGAAAAGCAATTCTAAGAAGGAGGGATACTTGCATTCGATCGAAAAAATTGAAATCCCATTTCATACGTTGCATATTGACCACCTTGGACCCTTCGTCAGGTCTAAAAGAGGAAACCCTCATCTCTTAGTCATAGTAGATGGGTTTACCAAATTTGTATTTACTAAACCGGTGCGCAATACTAAGACCCAAAGTGCGATTAGGATCTTAGAAGATATTTTTTATACATTCCGCGTCCCGGATCGTATCATCAGCGATAGGGGAACATGCTTTACGTCTCATTCTTTTAAAAGATTTTGTCTGGATAAAGGTGTAAGGCACATTCTTAACGCCGTAGCCAGTCCGCGATCAAACGGACAGGTTGAGAGGTACAACCGCACCATCCTCGACTCGCTAACAGCTCAGAACTTAAATCGTGATGAAAGAGAGTGGGATGATGCGGTTGGAAAAGTGCAATGGGGATTAAATAACACGTATCAAAAGACCACTGGCAGAACACCTGCAGAAGTAATGTTTGGGACATGTATAAATTCAGAGTTGAATCCCATGTTAAATGAAGTGCGCCAAAATACCCGCGAACTTAGTGATTTAGGTACAATTAGGGAACAGGTTAAGGACGCAATTGATGATCAGCAGGAGAAGCAAAGACAGAACTATGATAAGGGTAGATCTCCGGCTCGACTCTATGCCGAAGGAGAATTAGTTAAAATAACAAAAACCACTTTTAATAATGACGGCAAGAGCAAGAAACTGCTCGCTTCATATATAGGGCCATATCGCGTAGTTTCGGTGTTAGGAAATGATAGGTATAGGGTAGCAGCAGTTCCGGGATTGACGGGAACTAAAAATAAACGACAAACAACTGTGGCCGCTGACCGGATGTTGCCTTGGATCAATGTGGCTGCGTTAGAGGTTAATGAATCTGAATCTACTGATAATGACGATTACATGAATAATAGCGACGATTAATAATGTAAGCTATTTGTGACTTTGATTTGATTCGATGTATTAACATTAAATTAATAGGTAAGGCCAGAATGGATATTATGTTTTCACAATATATACACATTTTCTTAATGTAATTTAATTTATGTATGTATATCGGGTATGAAACATTGACGTAACCGTGAGAATGGATGGGTTCACGATTAGTCGCATCGCTTACCCTGGTTACGAGAATGGATGGGTTCGTGGCAGGGCCGGCGAGATGTCCTATGGAGAGAGTCCCGATTGCAAGAATTGATTGGTTTGCAATTTGGAATCGCTCTATTATGTCCTGATGTTGTTAGAATGGATGGATTTATCAGCATCAATGATAAAATTGTTATATTTCTCTATAGTTCTGCGGGAATGGATGGGTCCGCAGTGCTCATGGACATTTTTAATAATGACGTTCTATGTGTATTAATTGGTACTCGTCACATTCCTATTTTAGTTTTTATTAATCAGGTGTATTTAGGGGCCTGCGTAACTGACCGAATGTTAGGTTACAGTTTTGCCGTGCATGAGGACATGCACGAGATCAGGATGGACGAATGTTAGGTTATACAAATGTCACACTTTATTTAAAACTGGCAACACCGATATTTCGCTTTTAAATTTGTAATTTATTTGAAATTGGTAATACTAATGTTTCAACTTTAATGTGTTGACAACCCTCGATAAAAGGAGTGGGGGGAACGGTCGGTCGGTTGCGCGGGCTCGAGTGGCGAGAGCGGCAGTTGGTGTCGAACACTCGAACAGAACAGTTGTCTGCGATAGCTATCTTGGTGTAAAAGTGTTGTCTGTATTTTGTGAATATAAGAATAAGTTAATAAAGTTATTAACCAGTATTAGAGTGTTTATTCTACATTAGTGATTGCAGTTTCTATGATATTGCTATTTGTTATCTGAATATCCTTGAGGTTCGAAGTTATTACTTAACATTTCTTTAATTTCATTCTTGAATTTAGTAAATTCGCCTGGTAGATCTTCTTCCCTTACTCTCTTATTACGCGTAGAAATAAAATTAGGGGGAATCGTGTCCATCAATACGTTTATATTTGTATCAGAGAGATTTGTCCATTTTAGCCGTTGAAAGTTAGTCTTTGGCTGTGATGAATGCAAGGCGTTAATTAGCTGTCGGAGCCGTATAATCACAACTAGTAATAGGCACAAAAGCAAATCAAGCGATCAATGACAGTTAAGTGTGAAGGGTATGGGAAGTTTAAACACTTTTATTGCATTATACTTATTTATTTTATAATGTTTTGACACAACAATGGTACCCGTGCAAGGGGCGCTAAAAATTTATTTACCGATTTGACTATATCTCAAGCCGACGGTAATTCAGACTCGTATAGGGTTTTAAAACCGTTAACGGTAACAATTACCAACGGTCGTCATCACCAAACCGTCAGCACTATGGTAAAAATTATTATAATCGTGGTATTTTTAGAGGTAATTATCAAACGCCAGCAAATAGTCATCGAGGCTGTAGAGGTCCAAGATATTACAGCAACCATAGAAAAGGTCCAAATATATATTTAGCTGAGCCAACAAATGATAGTGATAAACCTAAACTTGATTTAGAGACTAGTAATCAGTTTTTTCGTTCTTAAGAATTTTATTTTATCATATAATGGTCATGCTAAATACGTAACATTTTACATTAACAACGTAAAATATTATTGGCTAATAGATACGGGTGCTACATTATCTATAATAAAAAATGAAACTGTACCAAAAAACCTTATAATTCATACAGATAATACTTTAATAAATGGAATAGGTGGTCAACGTTGCTCTCAAGGTTCTGTGAATTTAGTTCTTAAATATGGCAACGAGACATTTCAGCATGTCTTTCTTATTTTTGATAATTTGCCATTAAAAGCTGATGGAATTTTAGGGTTAGATTTTTTGGATAAGTTTCAAGCCAACATTAATTTAAATTCGACTACTTTAACATTAATTAAACAAGCAAAGCCATATTATTTTAATTTTATTGATGAAAATGATAAGATAAAAAATACTTTAAATATTCCATCACGATCAGAGTCAATACATTATATATTTGTTAATCAAAATATAGGTGATGAAGTGATTGTATGCGGGAGAGAGTTGGCAGAGAATGTTTTTTTAGCAAATACGATAGTCAAAGTAAGAAATAATAGAATTCCTGTAAAAATATTAAACGTTAGTGAGGAAGATGTAATCTACCATCATTTATTCCTGATTTACGTTCTTTAAGTGAATATGACATTTGTCGATTTAGTCAGAATAATATCGACGTATTCCTATAATAATGATTGAACTCTAGTTCAATCATTATTATAGGAATTAAGCTTAAACTATTTAGATGGAGAAGAGAAGGAATCTATAGAGGCAATATGTGCGAAGTATTCAGACGTATTCTATGTGAAGGGAGACAAATTAACAACGACAAATATTTATCAACAATCTATAATAATAAAATCTAATTCTACACCTAGTTATGTAAAGCCTTATAGATTATCACATGCGTTGAAACCAGAAATAACTAAACAAATTAGTAAAATGATTAAAATGATATTATCGAAGAATCGAACAGTGAACGGTCAAGTCCAATTTTGTTAGTGCCAAAGAAAAGTAGCGAAGAAGGCGACAAGAAATGGCGATTTGTTATAGATTACAGGAAATTTATTTTACAATATCCAGATTTTTCTGAAAGTAACGAATTTATATTACAAACAGATGCATCAGGCACTGCTATTGGCGCAGTTCTCTGCAATAAAGATCTCAGACCTGTTGCTTATGCAAGTAGACCTTTAAATAAAGCCGAAAAGAACTATCCTACTATTCAAAGAGAGTCAAATATTTTAGACCCTACTTGTATGCTAGAAAATTTACAATAACGAGAGATCACAAACCTTTAGTTTATCTTTTTAGTTTAAAAGATCCTTCAAGCAGGCTACTTAAATTTCGATTGACTATTGAAGAGTATAAGTTTAAGATTGTTTATGTAAAGGGAAAAGATAATGTTGTCGCGGATGCTTTATCTAGAGTATGTATGACATCAGATGAACTTAAGAGTATGCAAGAGCAAATTGCAAATTTTTGTGATGACTAGAGCTCAAAAGAAAAAAGTAAATCAAATGTGTAAAAATAATGTTGACACTAATATGACGGATCTTAGTAAATCCACTGACAAAGGCCTGATCAACCTAGAGTTGTGGATATATTAAGAAAACCGTTAGACTCTATAGAAATGTGTTTAATTAAAGGTAGTGAATTGAAAAAGATAAGAGATAATAATATGATAACAGAGGAATTTGAATGTTTTGCTTTTATGTCAAATCAGAGAACTTTATTTATAAATCTTGATTTCAAGGCACATTTCTCGCGAGCCGAATTTGTGCAGAAATTAAATGTTGTATAGCTCGTGTCGCCATACATATAAATAGACAGATATATCCTTTGTATGAACGATTTACACGTCCCTTGGATGTTCTAATGTTTATAGGACCAGCGTAATCGACTCCACTGTGTAAAAACGGTCTGGAAGGGGTTCCACGGACTGATGGAAGTGATCCCATCATTTGATTCTTTACACTGTTTTTCACACATGTAACACATTGGCGAACCTGCTGCTTTACTAAATTTTTAACACGAACTATCCAATACGCTGAACGTATATAGATCAACATGAGCCTAGGTCCTCCATGCATGGTCTTAATGTGAGCATCTGCAATAATCAATTGGGTTAAATGTGATCGATGGGGCAGCAATATTGGATGCTTGATTGATTCATCTAGCTGAGCTTTTTGAAGTCTACCGCCAGCTCTAAGTATACCTTTTTCGTCGATGTATGGGTTAAGTGTTCTAATTTTACTGTTTTGTCTTAACTTCACCCTTCTGTTTTATTTCTATGTACTCTACTTGAAATTCTTCTATTTGGCATTGCCTAATACAGCAATTTAATGATTCAGCGATCTCTTCGTAACTTAAGTATTTAGTACGTAGAGTATCCATTTTATAGTTTAAAAAACGTCTACAGTAAGCTATAATTCTCACTAGTTTTGTAAGGGATGAATATCTGTTCCATATAGGATTGTTTATAGTGGAACAGTGGGCCTGTATTGAACTTTCTACTTTAGTTTCTAAATCCTTTAGTTTTGGGTAAGTAATAACCTTTTCATGTAACATATCAGGCCCTTGTAGCCACAGCTTATTTTTTATTATCTCTACAGGTCTAATCCCCCTTGATGCACAATCAGCAGGGTTTTGATTAGATGGAATATGTGCCGATTGAAATGCGTCCAAAGTAGTAAGAATTTCAGACACTCTATTTGCTACAAAGGTCTTCCAGTGACTGGGATGTTTATTTAACCATGCGAGCACAACCGTTGAGTCTGTCCATGCTCGCAAGTTGTTCTTGTGTATATTTAAAACTTCTGCCATCTCAACTAGCAAACGCGTTACTAGTACTGCACCACATAGCTCAAGACGCGGTATGCTTACTTGTTTTATTGGTGCAACACGTGTTTTAGCTGTAACAAGTGATACATGAACATTTCCAGTGATATCAACGATTCGTATATAAATTGCTGCTGCATAAGCAACCTTGGAAGCATCAGAAAACCCATGCAATTCTACTGCAGTATCACTTGACCTTATTCCAAGCCATCTAATTTCAAAATCTGTGAGTTGTGACAGCTCACTACAGTAAGTAACCCATTCATTTAATAATTGCCTTGGAATTTCTTCATCCCAGCTTGTTCCAGCTAGCCACAGCTTTTGTAGAAATATCTTAGCGGTTATAAGTGCTGTCAGTCAACCCAATGGGTCAAATAATCGTGAAATATTAGATATAACTGTTCTTTTTGTTTCAGGTCCTGACGTCTTCATAAGCTTTATCGAGTATTGAAATATATCTTCACTACGGTTCCAGGTAAGCCCTAGTATTTTTGTAATATCATCCAGTTTTATTTCTTTATTTTGTTCCATTTCCAGAGAATGTTCCCTCCCTTCTTTCTCTTTATATACAGTATTTATTTCCTTGAGTATTTTCTCATTATTACTGGTCCATTTTTGTAATTCGAATCCACCTTACGAAGCAGCGTATTCATTTCTTTAAATAATTCTGTACCTTGTTCGACTGTCTCACAGCCACTCATTAAATCATCCATATAAAAGTCTTCTTGAACCTTTCTAGCAACATCTGGACACTTCTCTCCTTCATCAATAGCTAATTGTTGGAGTGCCTTCACAGCCAAATATGGTGCTGAAGCCGTTCCAAATGTTACAGTAACCATCTCGTAATCTTGTATTTTATCCTCAGGCTTATCTCTCTATCTATATTATTGTCAACAGTGCATTAGATAAGGTAATTGAGTAAAATAAAAACATAAAAAAAAGTTATCGAGAATGTTATAATAGGTAATTAGTAATTAGTTTTGTATTAATTTCTATGCTTTTTATGAAAGTGGGTAATTTTACCGGTTTTACAAAATTTCATATTTTATTTGATTTATTTTCTCAAATTATGTTCAATTAATTATATTAATATGTAATGTGTAACCAAAAAATATTGCTTCGTGTAGCCATTGTCATATGTTTAACTTCCATATATGTATATACAAAAAAAAATCGAACGTAGGTCTATATTTTTTTCTTTAAAAAACGGGGGAGGTGTAGTGTGTGACGCGCCTCCACCCTATATATTGTACCTTAGCTTGTAAGAGAGGCATTATTATACTGTTCGGACCATTGCATAAAGTTTATAATATGTACGCATGTAAGCACCTATATATCTGTATGTGTGACAATCTTCCTTTTAAATGACTGTATTACTTTATTAAAGTTAGTGTGAAAATAAAATTGTACCAAGCAACACCTCTTTTAAAACAATCAAATCCTGACAGTGAAATCTGAACCCTATCACCTCAACATATGGTCCTTCGAGCCTGATAAAAAATCTACCTGTGTGGTCATTAGTGATCGTCGCGAGAACAAAAGACTGCATTCCTTAGATAAGGAACTTGTTTGTGATGAGTGATTTTTGCGATTCTTAAGCAAATTAAATTATAACTCGATTACGAACATTACCATTTTGATTTATTTCGGTGACTACGTAACCTATATTTGATCTTTTTTTGAAATAATGTCTACCACAATGGAGCAATTATTATCCGAGTTAGAAAATATTACATTATTACTGCAAAAAGCGCAAACTAACTTGAAGAAATGTTCCAAACAAAGACTCACCAAAGGATACATAGAAGCACGCTTACAATCTATTGAAGAATATTGGCACAAGTTTACTGTGGCGCATCTTAATCTCGTGAAGACGGTCCCAAAGGAAAAGAAGCATGATATTTCGTATTTTGCAAATGACGACTACTTCGTTATTGAAGATTTATATTTATGTTTACAAGGCGACTTAAAAGATCTTTTATCAAGAGTGACTAATCCGAGATTAAGTGATACTGCATATTCCAGTGCAACTTTTGAAGGAAATGTAAAGCTGCCTAGAATCCAATTACCTGTTTTTTCGGGTGTCTACGAAGATTGGACCACATTCAAGGACCTTTTCATATCACTAGTTCACAACAATTCCATGCTATCTAAAGTTCAAAAACTTCACTACTTGAAAAGTAGCATTACTGGAGAAGCAGAAACATTACTAAAACACATACAAGTAACAGAAAGTAATTATGATCAAGCTTGGGATTTGTTAAGAGAACGGTTCGGTAATAAGCGGCTCATTGTGAATTCTCTCTTACGAAAATTATTCACACAGAAAAAAATTCCTACTCAAACTGCCAGTCATATCAAGACGTTGTTAGACACAACTAGTGAATGTCTTAATAGTTTAAACAATCTTAACGTGTCAACTGATTCTTGGGACCCACTCGTTATATTTCTGACTGTACAGAAACTGGATCCAGAGTCACACCGGGACTGGGAAGAGTTTGCGTACAAAGATAATTTGGAGGAATTACCGAAATGGGAAGATCTTGTTAAGTTCTTACAAACAAAGTTTCGCACACTAGAACTGATCGCTCCACCGTCAAGAGAGAAATCATCAAGAAGTAAAGAATATACAGTCCACGTTTCTACTACACCAGCTGCCGTATACAAACCGAGAAGTTGTGTGATGTGTAAGGACAATCATACGTTATGTCATTGTAAGGAATTTACTGAAATGGAACCAATAGAGAGGTGTGAATATGTGAAGAACAACTAGCTGTGTTTCAATTGTCTGGCACCAGGACACTCAGCTAAGAAATGTCTTCTACGAAGCTATTTTACAGAAGGGCGGGTTCACTCTACAAAAATGGTGTTCAAACGACGCTAGCTTTTTGAGAGAATTTGATCCTGCAAAACGGACATCCTATGCCAGCCTAGACATCACAATCCATGGCACAATAACAGCTTTAGGCCTTCGTTGGAATATGGGCAAAGATGTGTTTCAGTACAGTCTTAACTTGCCTCCTATGAACAACAAAATTACTAAACGTACGATCCTTGCCGACGTCCAAAGATTATTTGATCCACTGGGTTGGTTAGCTCCAGCCATGCTACCTACAAAGCTACTGATACAAAAATTGTGGTTGCAAGGAATAAGTTGGGATGAAGACATAGACACAAATATCAGACAAGAATGGACGACACTGAGAGATAGTCTTCAACATCTTCATGAAATTGAAGTACCAAGATGGCTAGGAATCACAAACAATAAGATAGCAAACATAGAAGTTCATGGTTTTTGTGATGCTTCTACCAAAGCCTATGCCGCTGTTGCTTACGTCAGATTTGTACAAGAAGATGACGAACCCCAAACACAAATAATAGCTGCGAAGTCTCGAGTAGCACCAGTAAAGCCAGTATCCTTGCCTCGGTTAGAGTTGTGCGGTGCCCTACTCTTGTCTCGATTGCTTAAACAAATTAAAACAGCAATGAAAATATCAGACGACAAAATATTTGCATGGAGCGATTCTACAATCGTACTTTCATGGCTGCTTGGCGATCCAACAAGATGGCAAGTATTTGTGAGAAATCGAGTTGTTGAAATATTAGACAACACTGGCACTGACTGGTTTCATGTACAAACAAGCGACAATCCTGCTGACGTTGCGTCACGAGGAGAGAATATTTTGGACTTAAAGGAAGATGAAAAATGGTGGAAGGGCCCAAAATGGCTAAGAAAGAAAACAATTAAATTCAATAGACCTAACAACCTAACAACAAGTTTAGAACGAAGAGAAGTAATACAAACAAATTTTAAAAAAGGAGAAGAAAGTCTAGAAAATCAATTTAAGCAATTTGATAGCCTAAAAGAACTTTTGAAATCAATAGCCTATTGCAAAAGATTCTTAAAAGGGAAGAATATGGAAAACAAAGATACAGTCATGACTACTCAAGAGATAGATGAAGCACTTAAGGCGTGCGTACGAATATCACAAAGGGAAAAGTTTTACGAAGAAATTAAAAATTTAATTAAGAAGAAAGAAGTAAAGGGTCATAGCAAATTAAAATCCCTGCAACCTTACCTGGACAGTGATGAAATTGTCAGAGTGGGCGGTAGATTGCGGCACGCAGACATACCTAAAGACACTAAAAATCCAATAATATTAGACAGTGACAATAATTTATCCATACTTTTGGTAAAAGATGCTCATCTTAACACACTACATGGCGGTATTCAAATGATGATGGGATACCTAAGAACCAAATTTTGGATAATCAAAGTGAAAAATTTGATCGAAAATAGGATCCGCACATGTCTAATATGCTCCAAAAATGGTGCAGCAGCCAAAAACCAAGTTATGGGGGACTTACCCAAAGTCAGAGTCACTCCAGCCAAATCATTTCTAAACAGTGGAGTTGACTTTGCAGGACCATACCAAGTTTTGGCATCAAAGGGCAGAGGAATCAAAACTAACAAAGCGTATGTCGCTGTATTTGTTTGTATGGCTACCAAAGCCATTCATTTAGAATTAGTTGGCGATCTCACAACTGAATCTTTCATCGGGGCTTTCAAGAGGTTTGTCGCTAGACGTGGAAGATGCTCAAACATATGGAGTGACCAAGGCAGAAATTTTGTAGGAGCCAATAAGGAGCTGGCAACAGCTTGGAAAGAGGCAAAATTTGAACTTGAAGGTCCAGTAGCAGAGTAACTTGCACTGGAAGGCACTCAATGGCACTTCATACCAGCCTACAGCCCGCATATCGGTGGTTTGTGGGAGGCCGGGGTTAAATCCATGAAACACCATATGAAAAGGATTTTGACCAATCCTTTAACATTCGAAGAAATGAACACCCTGCTTTGCCAAATCGAGGCCTGCCTAAACTCCAGGCCACTAAGTCCAATAGATGAGGTTGACACAGATAACCTGACACCTCTAACACCTGGTCACTTTTTGATTGGCGAAGCCATGATTACTGTACCACAACCAAACCTTCAAAACGTTCCAATGAGTCACCTGTCGCGCTGGAAACACATGCAGAAGTTACTTGGAGATTTCTGGCATAAATGGCAAGCAGAATACCTAACTAGCCTGCAACAGAGACCGAAATGGCTCAAGAGATGTAAGGAGCTTGATATTGGTAAAATTGTACTAATCAAGAATGAACAGCTTCCTCCAGGCAAATGGGCGTTAGGTCGGATTGTTGCTAAACACCCAGGCGATGATGGCATCACAAGAGTATACAGTGTTAAAAGTGGTAACGGTGTAGTGCAGAGAAGCTTCAATAAATTGTGTCCCTTGCCTATAGATATTCATGATGATTGATATTATGTTCCGTTTGTAAATTGAATCAATTCATATTTTAATTCATGCTATAAATTTTCTTATGTATTCACATTACAGTGTCTATGACTTGTGCATATATACTTGTTAATGAAATTTCAATGATAAAATAATTTTTAGTTCAACTTATATTATATTTGATTAAAGGTCTTTATAAGCCCTTTGGTGGGCGGCATGTTCGGACCATTGCATAAAGTTTATAATATGTACGCATGTAAGCACCTATATATCTGTATGTGTGACAATCTTCCTTTTAAATGACTGTATTACTTTATTAAAGTTAGTGTGAAAATAAAATTGTACCAAGCAACACCTCTTTTAAAACAATCAAATCCTGGCAGTGAAATCTGAACCCTATGACCTCAACATATACTAATATTCAACGAAACCACTTATATTTAATTCGACACTCAAGACACGTCATTACAACAGTCATAAGTTGTATTATGACCGAGCGATCCTTACTGACAGATCAACACACAAAAATAACGACGTAACAAAAATTAAACCTGCAATCGGTAAATTCTAGGATTATAACTTAAAATGTATCCTAAGGAATAATATAATAATGACATGTATTTGAGTGCACTGCTACGTGTGGAATTCTAAATTTGCGTTTGTTTTTTAGTAGATCATAGTCGGTTCCTTTTAATACGTTAAGATGTGTTTTATAGGTGACCGACGAGATGTAAAGTTTACGCACACTGAGAAGATCAGCTTCGATGTATAGAGCCTGAGTTGGGAAACGGAAAGATTTGTGGAGCATGACCTTCAGGACAGCTCGTTGAGCTCTTTCTACTTCGATCATGAATGCGTTACCAGCTCCTCCCGAATACTCCCGAAGTGAGAGAGTAGTTAATGATGTCCGAGATCGCAGGAAGAAGTTGGTCCAAGATTGTTATAATCATGCGGCGGGTAATAAGGTCACACCCCACCACATTAGATTTTATGTAGAGAATTATCTTTTTGATCTCCCCGGGGTCAACTGGAAAGAAACGAAAAGAGTCAATAGCAGGACGCGCTAGATCAGATATGTGCATGAGAGTTTGTTCCTGGATTAGACGATCCATAGTAGGTACAGTAGTGAAATGGCGATTGAGATCGTTTAATCCAATAGAGTTAGGCAGATCTAAATGTCGCGACTTGCCGATGCCCAGAGTTCCAAGGAACTTCCAAACATCAGCAGAAGAAGAAGTGATATTGTCCAGAATATGGCGGCGTTTGGCGTTACGTATCATCTGGTTGCACCGATTCCTAGCAGACTTAAAAGCAATCCACTTGTCATCGGTGCGATCTTTTTTGTATCTACGAAAGGCGCGGTCCCTTCGCCTCATGGCCATAAGAATTCCTCTGGTCATCCATGGCGCAGGTGGGCGCTTCAGTTTGATTTTTCTGATCGGGGCATGCAGATCGTATACCTTCAAAACAGAGTTATTAAAAATGCAAACCTTATCGTCTATTGAGGAAGCTTTGATCAGTGGGTCCCAGTTCAAATCGGAGGCATCTTTACGCAGTGTATCTACCTCCACACGCGCAAAACAACGCCTATACAATCATTACCCTAGGTTTAGGTTAGGTTAGGTGGTTAGGTGGTTTGAGAATATAGGAGAGGAAAAATGAGGTCATGATGAGAGAAACCAGGAGCAATATATTGACCATGAGAGGTAACAAAGGAAGGATTTGAGGTGAGGATTAGATCAAGCCACGTGTCATTACCAACAGTGATAAGATGAGTCGTTTGAAGTGGTAGGAGGTGTAAGCTAGCTGACTCGATCAAATGATGAAATTTACGGGATCTGGGAGAGCTATGGTCTAGGAGGTTCATATTGAAATCTCCCATGATGATGTGATGTACATATTCAGAACCCAAAGGTTCTAATACAGATACGAATTCTGTGAAATAATCAACAGTGGGGGGACAGTAAACGACACCAACAACAGTTTTAACACCCCTGACATTAACTTCAAGAAAAAGGAACTCAGCTGAACTATTGTTAGACGTCGAAGAAACTAGAATTTTAAAAGGGAAATCACTTCGAAGATATATGGCGACACCGCATGGTAAAAGATCAGGACCAGGGAGAGGGTAAGTAGTTGATAAAAGATTTGGTTTAAGCCAACTCTCGGAAACCAAGAAACTAATCAGTCCCTCGCTGAAAATTCTGTGACTTTTGGCAATCTGAGAGCAGAGTTATTAGAGGATTATTAAAAGTGAGGTTATGTTACATTTTTTAACTTACAGCTGATTACCGAAGTGCAAAAGTCAGTCATCCGTTAAAAACAAAGCTGGTGGTCGTTGAAAAGGAAACGAAAGCACTCAAAACGCATCGGAAAATACGAAACGAGTATGCGGAGTGAGCAAGGAAGGGGAAGGCAATCAAAAACTTGTCAGTTGTCAGTCAACTCATCAACTGTTACTGCTATGCGAATGACATAGATAAAATATTTTTATATAAGTAGTTGTCTGATTTTAATCGATATCAAAATCATTACAAACGATTTTCAGTGATTAATTGATATTTTATTTTAATAATACAACTAATAATGCTAAATATATTATGCAATAATAATATAATTACTTTGAATTATTTGCTGATTGCTATTGTTTTATCGATTAGAGTCACAAAAACTGTGTAATCAATTATTCAATATCTGACGAAATCAATCTTTTTAATTTTTCTCCGCTTCCAGATTGAGAATTGTGGTGATTTTTCGTATTCTTAAATAAAAAAATATCATCAATTTTTTAGACCATTATCTCACGTCATTACATTTTGGCCCACAAATACCCGTCTCCTTTGATAAAGTATATGATTTCAAATTGATTTTGTTGTGGTATATAAGGAATGGATAATAAAAAAAATGAAACTATTTATATTCAAAATATTAATATTTATTATAATATTATAAGTAGCTACACAGTATTATATATCAAATTAATTTATATTTTTTACACAACATGACAGTAGGTAGGTTCTTACAAACACAACTCTTCACGTAGGTACACAAACACCCAGACGCCGACTATCCAGACCGGGAATATCTGTGTCATAACATTTCTTCCGAGCGAGAATCAAACCCGTATCGCAACATTTACATTATGACGGAGGGATCGTGCTTTTCGGAAATATAGAAAAGATCGTGTCGAGGACAACTGGATCCTCTTCAAGGCTGCTAGGAATCGGTGTAAT
>CAXKSV010000119.1:0-15751 GCA_964056405.1 Acronicta alni | reverse complement strand
TGGTTGACCACGACTTTAAAGTACTGACATGTAATATTAGGAGCTTACAGAAGAACTTTCCTGAGCTTGTCACGGTACTACACCATTTCGACTACCAATTCGATGTTATAGTTCTAAAAGAGGGCTCGCTCAACGATAACTCAATAGTCAATCAGTTACCAGGGTACAATTGCTATCACACTAGCAAAGTTATCAATAAAAGCGGAGGAGTCACAGTATACGTAAGAGATACTTGGCCTGTCTCAGCTTACGAACCGGAGTTTGATGATGCCAATTGTCTTGCGGTCAAAATTAACACAGACGTGACACTTCTGGGGATCTATCGGTCTCCCTCATTTATTAACACTGACAGATTTCTGAATTCACTAAAAACCTTACTAACCAGTCTAAATGGAAGTCCATGTGTGATTGTGTAGCCTACTCACACAACATTGTACTAACACATATTTACAACATATTAAATAGTTATAATATTTAATATGTTGTATCTCCACAATTGTAACCGGGGACATGAATATAAACCTGCTTGACAGTAACTCTAATGCGACTTCTATCACCTATCAGTGTCTTCTATCGGAACATGGGCTACTTCCTTCTATCACTAAACCAACTCGAGGGGAAGCTTGCTTAGACCACGCGTTTATTCGAACCAAGGGTTCTACACAAGGACTGGTTTGCAAATCATCAATAACAGACCATGACCTGGTTATCTTAGGTACCCTCCTGTCAAAAGTTAGCAATCCGCCACGCAGCAGGTCTAAAATAAAAATAGATTACTTTATGATCACGAATGAAGTTAGTGAACTAGACTGGAGTGAAGTCATATCTAAAACAGAAGTAAACGACGCGGTTCTACTGTTCAACAAACTTTTAACGGATATAATAAAAAAACACACGGAAAGAATTAAAATTAGCCGTTCAAAGTTTAACTTGAGCCATGGGTAACTGCTGGCTTGATGCGGTGCATACACCATCGAGACTCGCTTCATGCTCAAGTGAAATCGCAATCATCAAACCTCGAGTTAAAACACGTCTATACCAGATATATAAACTTTTGTAACGCCATCCTTCATAAACGCAAGGCAGATTACGAAGGTAAAGAGCTAAGAAACCACACAAACCAGCCGAAAAAGCTTTGGCGAGTTATAAAGGACATTTGTGCATTCCCGAAGAAGTCGAGAATTGACAACCGAGAATTGCTTAAGTCCGAAGAAAGTACCTCTTCATCCATTAATAACTGCAACAACCATTTCGCCTCAGCAGGTAAGCGCTTGGCACTCAATATTTTAAACAAACTCCAAACTACGGAGCAGAAACTTTGCAATGGTGATACTATCGTAAACCAATGCAGGGACTCTCTGTTCTTTCACCCAACTGACAAATACGAAATTGACAATATAATTACTGGCATGAAAGACGATAGTGCACCTGGTTCTGACGGGATCCATCCGCGTCTCCTTAAGCACATTAAACCATTTATATTGAGTCCCTTATCGCACATCTGTACTTTTCCTAACTGCTGAAAGACGGCAGCTGTTACGCCGATTTATAAGAAGGGTTCTAAAGACTGTGTTAACAACTATAGGCCTATCTCTCTGCTTTGTGTCACGTCTAAGATCTTGGAGAAGCTCGTGGATAACCGCCTCATTAGTTTTCTTGAAAACCAAAGCCTGTTGTCTGATCGTCAATACGGCTTTAGAAGTGGAAAGTCCACAGAGCAAGCTATAGAACTTCTGACTGACATTATCTCGTCAAAGATTGATGGGGGGCAACGGTCAATTGGTATCTTTCTTGACCTGGCCAAGGCATTCGACACAGTTTCTATTCAAATACTACTAAAAAAGCTCGATTGCCTTGGCGTAAGAGGTATTCCTCGGGACTGGTTTAGAAGTTACTTAACGGACAGACAGCAGTATGTTGTGATTGGAGATAGTTTTAGCGAAAGCCTTCCAGTCACTTATGGCGGGCCACAGGGCCGTCTTCTCGGGCCAACGTTATTTACCTTGTACATGGACGACATTCTGAAATTAACTATCCCACAATCGGATATGATCTGTTATGGGCAATCCTATTCCACGGTGATACATGGGCAGACGCCATATACGCCGCAGAAAACGGCATGCGCACTGTATCTGAATGGCTCGATAGAAATCTTCTAACCCTAAACGTTGAAAAATCCAATTTCATAACATTTCATATCAGTCGTTCCTGCCATCCGGACATTAATAATATTAAAATTCATGACACACACTGTCATGCCACGGATTGCTGCTGTAACAATATAGTCATAGTCAAATCAATAAAATACCTAGGCGTCATAATTGACCAGAACCTGTCTTTTAAGGAACATATCTCGACACTATCCAAAAAAGTTCGTAAGTTCATTTATATAATGAAATTCCTCCGTGCTAGTGCCCCGAAAGACATATGCAGGAAAGTCTACCTAGCTCTTTGTCAGTCGCTTCTCCAATACTGTGTGGGTGTCTGGGGTAGCACGGCCAAGTCCTATATGCTAGAACTCGAACGTGCTCAACGGGCTGTTCTTAAAGTCGCTTAGAGATGCTTACTTTCATTATTATTATTTTTCATTTTCATTATTAATTTCAAGTTTATTATTTTTAATCACTACCTCCATTATCAATCACTGGTCCGGCTTTGCTGTGTCACAATGAACGTTCGGCAACTCGATTTGACTTTACTGTTAATACTGGGCCACCAAGATACAGGCTGTGCCTAGTTTGGGGCCCACGGCTATCTCTACCTTTGTATTGTCAATTTTCATTGTATTTTCTATCTCTGGATGTTACCTAACTTTGTGTGTGTTAATAAAATTTATTATTATTATATGTAGTCTGAGACATTGAAACCCTGCTCCCTAAACTAGATGTGTAACCTGTACCTTGAGAACGGTTTCCCTCCGCACAACGTTACAAGCCAATATTTCTAACAGAACTAAAGAAAAAAACTTCTCAACATCACAAAGGATACGTATAATATTTAAATTTAAAGTTAACCTAAAAGAAGAGCAGTATTTTGATGACTAAGTTTTGATAGAAACTTGTTCAATTAATAATAATAATAAAGTTTAATAAAGTTTATTGTTCAAAAAAGGTTACATTTGATATATGTATGGGCACTAGATCCCGCACTAGGATACCCTGTGTTGCAGGATCTAGTCTCTTTCGACAGGTTGTAAGTTATAACAAGAAACAAATGTAATGCAGCGTTCATCTTTATGTTCTAGGATAGTTTAGTTCAAGAAGTTATACGTCTGTATGTGTTTATGTGTGTGGATGAGTGTAGTGTGTGTGTGTGTGTGTGTGTGGGTGTGTGTGTGTGTGTGTGTATGGGTGTGGATTGTGTGAGTGTTAGTCAAAAGTGATTAGGTTTTCAGTTTCAGTGTAATTGAGACTTAGTAGCCAATTACTAACATGTTTCTTACAGGCAAACTTGGTCATGAGGAGGATACTACATTTTTTGTTGACTTTACCATACAAATACGGCCCTATACAAGAAAATGATTTGTTGCTAAATTTTAGTCTGTAGAAAGCTGTATTCCATTTAGGTTTCCTACGCAAGCGTTGATCTATAACCATAGTAGCAAGTGAGTTTTTATGAAACTTCAGGATCACCGATAGGATGTACAGTTGGCGCACAGTTAGCACTTTAGTTTCTTGATATAGCAGATTTGTGGGGTAGCGGATTCCTAGCTTATAAGAGACTTTCAGAATAGCTCGTTGTGCGCGTTCTGCAGTGATAAGGTAACTTTTACCAGCGTTACCCCATACTATTATACAGTAGTTAAGTATCGACTGGCATAGGGCATAGTAGGTCATCTTGAGGATGTTATAATCTTCTAAGGATCGTAGTCTTTTAAATATGTAAAGAAGTTTCCTAACGCGAGAATTAACAGATTCTATTTGATTTTTCCATATCAGATGTCTGTCTATCTCAATGCCAAGATACTTTATGCATTCCACTTGTTCAAAAACAGAACAGCTGCAGCTACCCCTTATGCTGTAGTCGCATAGGTGGAATTTGAGCGTGAGTTGTTTGGGAATTTACGCCTGCATTCCCGTTTTGTCTCACAAAACATTTTTAATTATTTGGATATAGAATTATATTAAGCGTTTCAAATAAGAATAGGACTGACCTCCAGCCATCTTGTGGTGTCATAGCTGTCAATTCAAACCAGCTAGGTAGGGTGAGCAAAACAGATATTTTTGAAATAATATTTTTTATGTATTCAAAATATTCCACTGATTGTTATTTAGAAGAAAATTAGACCTGTGTTTATAATAAAAAGACTAAGTCTTGAAATATTTCCCTTTTTTTGGTTTTTATTTTCGACTCATTTGACGTAGTTAATTTCGTTTTCCAATCGTCACTGGTAATTGAATCAATAGTTTCCAGTGTTAGATTCTCAATTTGGCTTTCTAATAGTTGAACATTATTTTCAGCTACCCTACGCTTATCAAGTGCTAGGTATATTCATTTGGATTTTAGTAACAATTATAGGATGGCAGCTTTAAAACTTCAAAGCCATGGGAGTTTAAAATATTGTCTATAATATAGTTTTTTGGCAGATTGTGCCTTTTTATTAACTCGGAGAGTTCCGGGTTATATTTGATTTAAGTAACAATTATAGGATGGCAGCTTCAAAACTTCAGCCATGGGAGTTTAAAATATTGTCTATAATATAGTTTTTTGGCAGATTGTGCCTTTTTATTAACTCGGAGAGTTCCGGGTTATATTTATAAGCAGTAATACCACTGCTTATAAATATATTATAAAGTTTTAAAATTTCAAAAGATAAAATTAATTTTCTTTGCAAGCTGTACTGTACTTTTTTGACAGATCGGGGTCATTCGAAGTCATTGACATTCCTATTCTTATTTGAAACGCATAGTATACTTTTGTGCTGTTGATATAATACAGGCGCCTGGCAAACGACGTCCGACGATTTTGATACGGTTTTCACTATAATTATATTTTTTTAGATTTTTCCTAGACGATTTATATGTTTAATACATGCATATTATTCACATCAAGTTTTACAGTTGCACTACAAAAATCACCAATATTACGAGGGAATAGCGGTACCAAAATGCCAAATGGCATTGCCATGTGATTTCAAAATCAGTTCCTCAGAGTTCTGGTAAAAGTTTGCAAAGATTACTGTATCCATCATTGCCTAATCATAATACAATGAAGCCCCCTTTGATAATTGAAATTCTGTAGGTGTTAACGCGTCACGCAAGCTGAAATTGCAAGGGTATACATTTGCAAACGCTCTATTAGACGGCATCATCATTATCAACCACATTTTTCAAGTTTTCGATGCCCTGTCGAACTGGACAGATAAATTTGAGGATCTGTTTCATCATTTCATTCATCTGATCAAAAAAATTGCTGTGTAACACACCAATCTCTTATAATGGTTTTAAAATATGTTTTGGGAGAGGAGGGCCCTATAGTATATACACAGATAAGAGATTTCTACCATCTTTTCCCTAGCAAAGATGGTAGAAATCTCACATTGTCATTTAATTTTAGTGATTTACACTATGACAAACCAGTTTTTTTTTGTAATTAAGTCAGGTATTTTTATATGATTATTTTTTACGGCCGACAAAACATAATTATTCTGTTAAAGTTACTTTATGCAGAATTTTCTTGCTTACCGAATATTATGAAAAATACCATGTAATTAATACTCTTTACTTATTAGATTCACATTGCACGAGATGATTAGATAATTCCTATTAATAAGTACTTACATTGATCATTTGTAAATAACCCCTGATTCCCATCTACATATTATTCTGAATAGATTAAATATCGGTACCGGATACTCGGCTACCACGTAAGTCGGATAGCCGGTCGAACATTGCCACCTGGCGTCGTAACTTGTCGAATTCGAGCGCCTAATATTTACAAGCCTACAGTGGTGAAACACGGGTGGATTCGAGACCTGTTTGATCTGTGAGTGAATTGCGATAATTTCACTAGTTGTTATTTCAATGTTAGAGCAACGAAATTAAATATTACGAGCAACACATGGGACATCACGAATAAAATCGTAATCTTACTCCTAGTTACTCTTAAGTAACAAATAATAGTTTCTAGTGCTAAATGTCAGCCTGAAAAAAAAAATCATATTGGGATCAGTTTTGTTTAAATTTTCCTATAACCTCTCCACTATGTGACTTTTAAATCTCGAAGTCACCACTTAGTTACATAGATTAAAATAAATACCTAATCTGTTTCATGAGTTTCAACAGATATTGCACTTGACTAAGTCCAAAAAATTATGAAACTAGCAGAACCTTAACCTTTAATAATTGCACAAAAACAAATTAAATTAAAAGCTAGACAGTCAGCAAAAGCATCTAGCTAGGTGTTATGACTCTGGAAAGCATTATAAGGAATGCATCTACCTAACTTGTTCTCATAAAGTTGTTCAGAAACTGTCCAAGTTAGTAAAACACTGTATGGGAGGGGATCTTATGACTGCTGGTAGCTCAGTCTTCTTCTATTGAGTGGGCTCATGCCAGAGCTACACAATACTAGATAATACTATGTTTAAACAATTGCCAGCCAACATGTTGATCAATAATATAATGAATGCCCAGGGTACACAACCATGATCCACCATATCATGGATGTTTTTTAATGCATCTCAAGTAGTAATTTAAATAAAGTTAACCAGCTAAAACAAGTCTATAATATACTTAAAAATAGCTTACCTCTCCAGGAAAGAAACAGCAATGTTTCCTCTCTATGTGTTTTCCAAAAGTCATTTGCAAAAGACTTAGTCTCATGTGCAATGTTTCAATTATATCTGATTCACATGCCAGGGGGT
This sequence comes from Acronicta alni, assembly GCA_964056405.1. Lineage (NCBI taxonomy): Eukaryota > Metazoa > Arthropoda > Insecta > Lepidoptera > Noctuidae > Acronicta > Acronicta alni. Next base: position 8,886 of record CAXKSV010000119.1, on the reverse strand, counting down.
GACTCCTACGAGCAGATTCTCTACGGGGCATCTTTGATTTAATTGATTGGAATCTATGTAACATCTGGTTTAGTAACCGTTGAAATGTAGAGTTTAATATACTGCTGCAAATTAAATTGAACTGCTGGTTTACCTGCAAGAGAACACATCTTTAAAGCTGACAATCACTAGTAGAATGCAAAACAATAAAGTTGTAGAACCATGTAAAACAGGATAATACTAAACAATACTAATAAAAGCAGTGATTCAACTGTTATTTAACTGGTAAAAAAGATATTTCCATTACCAAGGTTAGTATTGGAAGTGTATTATATCAACTTATTGAGATATATTCTTTGGGTGTTGATTCAATAAATTTCAGGTCTATTGAATAACACCTAAAGATTAAACCAACATTCTGGATTTAAATTATATGAAACTGAAAATCTAAAACATTTATTTATTATAATCTGGTAAAGGCCTGATCAATTCGGTGTACCATCATTATTATTGCTACATTGCCTATCTTCCTTTAAAAAAGGCTACACAAGAACATAGTTCTTGTTGCTATAAAATTTAATTTAATATCATCTCTCTCCTTAGTCCCAACATGAAAGGCAAGAAATTGCATAAGCCCTTGCAAAATGGTTCTCATCTCAAAGGCTCACTTAGGAGTCGATGTTTTAAATCCCAACAGAGCATTAACAAATTTCAATATGCTAGGCACCTATTAATACTATATCAGAGTTGCCTTAGTCTATTTAAAGAGAGGCAATAAACACTTCTATTAGCCAGATTTTCCTAATCTTGATCAGAAATTGAGAGGATTGGCAACAGTGTTCTTCACTAAGCAGTATGGATTGATGGTTTTCTTAAACACTAGGTTCAATTCAATCATACAAAAATATTAACCATTCTAAGATGTGCAACACTTTTGAAGCCCAGGTTACAGATTATCTTCTCAATAATTTCAGCTGGCAGATCAAGTATACTTGTTGTGTAGGTCCTAGGTGCAGGCACTAAAGTACATTTCGAAGTACTAGCGTGCGGCGAGGAACCTCCTGGCATCAAGGCACTGGAGTGACGAGTGACACGGGACACTGCCACAGGCTCAGCATTAGAAGGACCTGCACCATCGCTTCCTCCATTTCCGCCCCCGACGCTGCTCATTTGCCTCGTCGACACCATATCGCCACCAGTTTAGTCTTTACTTAAATATTCCTGAAAACTAAACTAGTCTATGGGAGTCACGCTTATAAATTTTAAAAATTTGCATTTTCTTGTAGTAAATCTATTGCATGACGAATCAAGTCACAAAGGCTACGAAATTACGGGAAGAATAGTTAGATTTTCAATTTAAATAGAGCATCTTTTTCCTATTACAAAAATAAATTACTTGAGAGCACCGAGTAAATTCTAAAATGGTGGCCATGGATGACTAGATCGGAACCTAATCGCTTGAGAAAATATGTATATTTTATCAAGACTGCCTAGTTAAACTATCTTAATATTGCAAACAATTCACCCACTGAAGAATTCATGCACATCTTTTGTTAATTATATTGTGATTTTCTTCAAAAACAAAATTATAATTAGACGCAGTAGTCACAAATGCGCTACGCTTTCACAAAAAATATTTTTTTTATGTTGGATTGGAGACTTTGGTTGGTTCAAGAGAGAATAGATCACAGAATAGACAAGGAGGAGATGAGTGAATGAAAGGTTACAACAACTAATCCAATGAATGAATGGAATGTTTTATTTTATGCCGTAGACAGAGGTTCCTCTGTATAGGTTGTAGGCCGTAGACTCAAACGTCTATAAACGTTGTAGCGTAGACAGAACAGAAGAAAGTATTCCTCTGTCTACGCCTTAAATAAAGAGAAACCTCATGTTTCTCTGTCTACGGTCTACGCCGTGTCTATGCGTTGTAGGCTATGCTCTAACCCACAGATTGCAAATAGAGTATTTCTAACCCATGGTATAGAAAGGTACGCCAAACTTTGTACCTAGTCAGCACCGATCTCTGTATTACAATTACATGCACTGACTTCTATCTATACTGACTACAAGTACATAGGTACATTACAATCATTTAATATAGAGGTCAGTGCTAATCATGAATATCATGACCAGTGTTGCCGCTTAGTACAATTCAGTGAGATTTTTATTTCGTAATGAATTAAAAAAATTACTTACTCAAATCAAATTCATATTTATATGAATATATTCATATTAATTAATTTTAGTATGTACATTATTAATTCTTAAGAGTGCCTGCTATGCTCGAGCTCTTGGGTTCCATTCCCAGGTCAAGCAGTGTTTGACCCATTACAAGGGAACCCACTCTGCCCGGGAATGCAAACATTCAAAATTGATTTAATAAGCAAACAAGTAAAATATAGATTCTGCTCAGTTAATCTATTACTAATATAAAACTGTAAAAAAGCTGTGTCTGTAAATTGAAGATATTAAATAAAAAACAATTGGGATAGTGTAGCGGTGATATCCCAACATAAGCTGCTCCCTGAACGTAAGGGCCGTGGCGCCTTACTACGGCCCTTACGTTCAGAGAGCAGCTTATGTTGGTATATCACCGCTACAATAGACTATTTATAGGTCACCGAAACCAAATAACATTTATAAAAAAATTGTGATTGTCTGGTTTTGTTTGTGTATCTGTTTGTTATGGGGTGTCGCTAAAAATAATGAATAGATCTCAATTTTATTTATACTATTGGAAAGCATATCCTCCAACTTAAAACTGCAGTACTTCTTATCTTAATTGGATGAAAAGATCCTGGGGAACTGCATTGACTCCATTGTATGCAGATCCATATAAATAAGAGATCATCACCGTTGGTTATGTATATATTTTTTTATTTGCAAGACGGTTGTTTAGTTCAGAAACTGAGGTATGTCTCGTTGTATTCCGTTGATTAGGTCCAGAGATACAGCTTGACCTCTATGTTGTATGGATTCCGATATAAAGAAGGGATCAAAACTTGATTAATTAATTATGTTGTCAAATACACTTTGTTTTAAGATTGGTGTAAATTCATATAAACTTCAAGTGTAGCGCTGTTATAGTATAGCCCTATCTACCAAAATGTTTAGAATTACGAGTTCTACGACTAACTGAAGTTTACATTTTCATAACACAAACACAAACGTTCACAGACAATTATCACCTCAGTATCTTGAAAGTACCTCAGTACCCAGAAATTTCGTTTAAGAATCGAACCTACCTACTACTCATTACCCCGAAGCAAATGACTCAGTCGTTCGCTAAATACGACAGTACAGCTACAATCATAAACGTCGTAATAATAAACGTATCGGTAACTCAACATTTAAAAACCATTGTGTACGTAGGACACTCATAAAGATCACGATACTTGCCACAAAATGTTATGGCATGCTCTGATGTTGGTTCCACAATTCTGGTGAAGTCAATCATTCATACCTTGAACTCAAGGGGGAACTTTTTGCTCCACGCTAGCATCACTTTACAGAACCGATATGGTGATTTGAGGGTTCACACGTTGTGATCACAGGATAGGGATCCAGAAAGGATGCTCGCAGCTTTGAAAGTTATATCTTAGTGTCACCTAAACACGCTAATCATTGCTCGCTGCTATGTATACCACAAGTGGAGCTTTTTTTTTCTTTATGTAAAGCAGTTTTTTTTCTTTATGTAATTCTTTGTAAATAAAATGTAGTGACTCATAAATTTTATTACTTTCATTTAAGGGGTATTATATTGTCTATTATACACAATTTATTTCAATAAGCTAGCATTCTTAGTTTCCGGTATTTATAGGTGACCCGGATTCATTGCTCTCGAGTGTACATCCAGTTCTTTCTTACAAACGGTCTAGTTTAATCATTGTAGTCTAAGTTTAAGCTTTTGATGGGTTCACACAGAAGAGTTTTTTTTATTAATTACATTCTGTTGGAAGAAATAGTTCTAGATTTGAACTAGTGTTAAATTTTGATATTTTTGGGATAGACATAAAAATAAATATAGTTATTATAGACACACACACAACAAACACACAAAATTCAAAATTTATTAAATTATATTATTATGCGGAATGCGATGTGGAACAGATGCAACTGTATTCGCATTACAGTATTTTATACTATTCATTGGACCTTTGGAGGCTCGTGGCTAAGTAATAACTATGCTGATGGTTACTATTCTTAACTTATCGAGAACATTCCGTGCCTGGAAAAGCATGTAAAAGTAGTCCCAATTGTCATACTTACACCTATGACAATTGTTAGTGGTATTCAGAAGCCTAAAAGCCTGAAAACCAGTCTGTCCTCAGGATATCGATGTTGCGGGGTTGTGGGAGGTTTTATGGTAAGACCTAAACATACCTGTGAAACTTTCAGCACATTAAATTTATCTGTGTAACCCAGCCTTTATTGATAAATAAGCTTAGTGTTGTAGAGTTGCAACCATAGAGGAAAGGAAAGTAATATAAAGGGAAGGTAAGATTGCAACATTGCTGGTACTATAATGATTTTAAGTAAATTGAATAAAATCTGAGGATATAATGTTTAAATTGGCAAAATAATTGCTAATGTCGCCATCGTGTTAAAAAATATTTAAAAGGGTTAGATATATTGTATTATCTAAAATATTCCCTTTTTAGTTTTTGTACAGACTCCAGCAGGTTAAGCTTTCCAAAACTGTCAAACTTTCCGAATTGAATATGAACCTTATCATTTGGTATTAAAGTTGAAAATCTATCAAAGAAATTTGACAGATTGGGGTAGCTTTATGTGCTGGCCTCTGTACATACACTTCGTTTGCAAAAATAACAGTCTTAAAAAAAAACACTACACTAATTGTCAGTGTTAAAAAAAATCGTCAATCAATACTGTCATTTTGATTGAGGTCAGGTGAAGTCAGGTCATCGTCATTTCATATTTTCATTTCATCATGTCAACAAATTGACATTGGAAATGGAATTGTTAGAATGGAAATGAAAATGGATATCGAGGTACTGGTAAAATAGTAAAGTGCGCAATTGTTTACAAGCAGTGCTTTTTAGGTCTAATGAATATGCAATTTTTTTAGTTAAACAGTGTCATGTTTATTTTACGTTCCATACATGCATAGATAACCTAGTTTAATTTTAGATTTAGGTAGGTTTTTATTACTTTATCTATTGTTCAATTTATTATTGTTAAAAATGTATGCGCGATGTGGAAGTAATGGCTCAATTCAAAATATACATCAGACACCTTCGTCTTCAAACCAGAACACAGGTATGTAAATCCAAATAGTTTATATTTGCCAATGTTGTGTTGATATCCATAAGACAACTGTCCCTGATGTAAGGGATTTACATTTATTTTAGATAGATTTTTATTTTAAATTAATCATGTATAACTTTCAGACTATTTTCTCTAAAGATATTTGATTATTTTTGAGCATTTGCCAATTAATTTGTTATTATTTTGATATAATTATTAGTACATAATAACTACACTCTTTTCTCATCTATATTTATTTTTTCTGTCCCCGTTTCATGAACAAATAGTTTAATTAAAACATTATTTCAGCACAAGGACTTAAATATTATCGAAAACAAAATGGGATTAAATTTTAGTATGAAAATGATCTCAATGTTACCTCTATAACACTTTTAAATCTCTAATTATTTATTTATTAACAAATTCATTTATTCTTACAAATATTCAGATATATAACATGATATAATATTTAATTTAGTAAATCACATATTGATTATTATTGGCTGGTTTCTCCGTTACCTTTGTCTTGTAATGTTGTTACTTCTATCTTAAATATCATTAGTCTGCCTGGTAACAATTTATACTGTTCTATTATCTCTGTAGAACTTGCTTGACACATAAACAGGCTTCAACATTTAGAACAAAAACAGAATAATTTATTTTTTTCATTCAGAAGATGAAGATGACAGCGGTGACAACAAAGCATCTGCACTAAGTTTCAAAGAAAGAAGAAGAGAAGCTCATACACAGGTAAATATAATCTGTGTGAATTGAGGATCCATAATTATATTGCTATAAGTATATGGGTCCTCCTTTTGATGAACCTGAAAAATATTATCAGACCATTGTTTTGTATTTATTTACCCCAAAGGCCTATGTTCAGCAGTAGACGTCTGTGGGTGATAGATAGATAGATAGAAAGGCTGAAAGATCTGGATGACGCAATATAGATTATGAAGTATATATATATATTATTCTTTGAGCCCCAATATATTATTATTACAATTATTATCCTTAGCTTAATTTTTTATATCTTATATTTAAGTTAAATACTATTTTACTGTGTTCCCGTTTGAAGGCCATTATAGCCAGTGAAATGACTGAAAATATGAGACATATCATCAGACATCCCATATGCTTGTTCTATAACAAAAAAAAAAGAACTACACTAGAAGACCTTCTATTTGTACTAGAATCTAACTTTTTCAGACAACCTCAATGACTATATTACATATAGTTTTAATAAGTCAATGGCATAGTTATAAAAATCTGATAGATGACACCAAATACTTGTTTAAAATACTTGTGGAATTTCCAAATTATAATACATACATCATAAATCATCATTTGTTAAAATTTTTATAAAATAATATTTTGTGTAATTAAGATTTAATTAACTAACAGTAAAATTCAGGCCTTGTGTTTGTATGAATGTATTTTTTATACTGAATAACATCCTGATAAAACACTTCCCAGGTTGGACATCCCAATATTGATTGTTATATAAGCCATGTCAACTATGACTAACAAATTACAGGCTAGTTTTGTATCCCTTCATCATCATCATTATCATCATCTCAGCCAAATGAGGTCCACTGCTGAACAAAGGCCACCCTTGTAGTCTTCCAAAAGGGCTTGTTATATGTCCCTAATAAACAGGGTGAATAGTGTTCAAGAACCATGTAACCAAGTTGCAATGTGCTAACCACTGCAAACACTCCGCGTTCTTTACGACATTGGATACAATAGTAGGTATAATATGTTCTGAGGAACCGATTGCAGGTCTAAGTAGGTAGTTCTGTAACCCAAGTCTCAGAGAGATCGTCAACAATTAAATAAATGCTGGCCTTTCACGAGGAGTTACGAGTGCTGTAGTAGTGGTCATAGGATATTGAGGTGTTGCGAAAAACTGCCTGCTATACCATACCTGATACCATACTATTCCATAGATGTGGTCAGTATACAACGTCCAAATATTTATATTATTATTGTTTTCAGGCAGAACAGAAGCGGAGGGATGCTATTAAGAAAGGTTATGATTCCCTCCAAGAGTTGGTACCGACATGCCAGCAAACCGATGCATCAGGATACAAACCGAGTAAAGCAGCCGTGAGTTTCTTATCAGTTCGTATATGTATATGTTGTGGAGGTTATCATAATTTTGTTTTACCGACCTTGCTACAAATCAATATTGACTACAACAGTATTACGTAGGTAGGTACTTATTTATGTAATATGCAGAGCAATTAAAAATTTTGCAACCGATATTTTATTAGCAAAAAATATTCTAAACATTCACAGTTAAAGATTGTTCTCTTTATCCAAAACATAGGTAATGCAGGCAGAAAGAAATTGATTAAATAAACTCTTCATAGAATTTTGGCGTATTTTCTACAAGTTCGGTGTCTAAGGGACGGTCTAACCACAAGCTAAATCTCTGTAATATTATCAGTCGGCACAATCAAGGTCAATAATGTTTCTATATCAACTCTTATTAAGTTGTATTCGCGACGTAGATATGGAGGCCAGTGACACCTCTTGAAGTACCATTATACACTATCGTAACGAGTGATAGTTTAATATATTAGAATTTGACATAGTTTGTATAGAGTTCATTCGAAGATTCATTGGTATCAATTCCATGAATATTTTAATTTAACGTATCTACCTATACTAATGCATTTGTCTTGTGAATCGTAAAAAGCTTGACCTGATCAGGGACCATTTTGGTTACCCGTTGAAAGGGTTTTCGATAGGGTTTTTACAAAGTGTTGTTAGAAAACCCAATTCATACGGGTTACACTTTTTAACGGTAAGCCGCTGCAATGGGTTACCTCTTCAAAACCCTTTCATTTGGGTTACCTGTTTAAATTCTTACCGGGTTATACTATTAAACGGTAAGCCGTTCCGAACGGGTTACCCCTTCAACCACTGTAACAGGGTAACACTTTCCGAGTCCAAACACTAATTTGATCTCTAGTAACCTTGCATTAAGTTCAAAATAGCATGCATTGAGCTAGCACGTGTTAGTTGCCACTTGCTCTGAGGTAAATAGACCACAGCGACTCGATAAATACGGGACTATGGTTATCAATCTCTGTTCATTCATTGTCTCTACATCATGATCAAACCATCATAATATAGCTTCTATACATTTTTTTATTGTTATTGTATACCTACATAATTACCTAAATTAACTTACCTACAGAATCGAGCACCCAATATTAAACGATATAGGGCACTGCGTGATCAAGCCTTTTGAACGAAACTACTTAGTAATACAATTCTAGATGTTTGCAAGAGAAATTTCTATATTTTATAGTCTCCTCACCCTACCTAACAACGTAAATTATGACGATAACCACACGGTAACCCTGAAAAACCCTATCAAGAGGATAACCCCTTCAATTGGATACCTTAAAGGAAAGGGTAACCCCTTCCACTGGATACCTTAAAGGAAAGGGTAACCCCTTCCACTGGCTAACATATTGAAAGGGTTACCCTTTCATTGGTGTTAGGAAAAGGTTACAGGAACGAAGAGGTAACATCATCCATACGGTAACCGAATCAACGGGTAACCCTTTCAATTGAATTAACTCATAAAGGGGGTTGTACGGTCCCTGGACCTGATATACT
>CAXKSV010000118.1:0-30882 GCA_964056405.1 Acronicta alni | reverse complement strand
GATTTTTAATAAAATATAAATATGATGAAAATTAAATTTTCGTGAAAATGGAAAATTTTTGGTGTCCAGGTACGCGGATATGTGTTCGGGAGACGAATATAACAATATAAAACAATATAGGGGTTGAAAACCGCGTCAAAATGCTATGTTTGCTGTAAAAATTAACCGCGTTGTACTAAGTGTGTCACCTATAAGGTAAACTCGGTACGTAGTCAGATATGATGTTGGTCAATTTTTTGAGGTTTCCTGCAAGCTATCCCCACAAGCGGGGTACCTGCGGATTCGGGGTGAAACGGGCTGCAAAACTGTGCAAAAATTAGGGGTAGGTGGTGGGGGAAATTTTGAAAATATGGTCAAAAAACTGTTTTTTCGGTCAATTTTACAACAAAACTGCTAATTATCTTGTTTGTTTTCAGGTCACGGTCGCCGGGACGCGCGCCAGGTGCTGTTCCAGACTGATGTGTATCGAACGGGATCAAAATTTTTCTTAAATTTGGAAAAATGAATTAATTTTGATTTTTAATAAAATATAAATATGATGAAAATTAAATTTTCGTGAAAATGGAAAATTTTTGGTGTCCAGGTACGCGGATATGTGTTCGGGAGACGAATATAACAATATAAAACAATATAGGGGTTGAAAACCGCGTCAAAATGCTATGTTTGCTGTAAAAATTAACCGCGTTGTACTAAGTGTGTCACCTATAAGGTAAACTCGGTACGTAGTCAGATATGATGTTGGTCAATTTTTTGAGGTTTCCTGCAAGCTATCCCCACAAGCGGGGTACCTGCGGATTCGGGGTGAAACGGGCTGCAAAACTGTGCAAAAATTAGGGGTAGGTGGTGGGGGAAATTTTGAAAATATGGTCAAAAAACTGTTTTTTCGGTCAATTTTACAACAAAACTGCTAATTATCTTGTTTGTTTTCAGGTCACGGTCGCCGGGACGCGCGCCAGGTGCTGTTCCAGACTGATGTGTATCGAACGGGATCAAAATTTTTCTTAAATTTGGAAAAATGAATTAATTTTGATTTTTAATAAAATATAAATATGATGAAAATTAAATTTTCGTGAAAATGGAAAATTTTTGGTGTCCAGGTACGCGGATATGTGTTCGGGAGACGAATATAACAATATAAAACAATATAGGGGTTGAAAACCGCGTCAAAATGCTATGTTTGCTGTAAAAATTAACCGCGTTGTACTAAGTGTGTCACCTATAAGGTAAACTCGGTACGTAGTCAGATATGATGTTGGTCAATTTTTTGAGGTTTCCTGCAAGCTATCCCCACAAGCGGGGTACCTGCGGATTCGGGGTGAAACGGGCTGCAAAACTGTGCAAAAATTAGGGGTAGGTGGTGGGGGAAATTTTGAAAATATGGTCAAAAAACTGTTTTTTCGGTCAATTTTACAACAAAACTGCTAATTATCTTGTTTGTTTTCAGGTCACGGTCGCCGGGACGCGCGCCAGGTGCTGTTCCAGACTGATGTGTATCGAACGGGATCAAAATTTTTCTTAAATTTGGAAAAATGAATTAATTTTGATTTTTAATAAAATATAAATATGATGAAAATTAAATTTTCGTGAAAATGGAAAATTTTTGGTGTCCAGGTACGCGGATATGTGTTCGGGAGACGAATATAACAATATAAAACAATATAGGGGTTGAAAACCGCGTCAAAATGCTATGTTTGCTGTAAAAATTAACCGCGTTGTACTAAGTGTGTCACCTATAAGGTAAACTCGGTACGTAGTCAGATATGATGTTGGTCAATTTTTTGAGGTTTCCTGCAAGCTATCCCCACAAGCGGGGTACCTGCGGATTCGGGGTGAAACGGGCTGCAAAACTGTGCAAAAATTAGGGGTAGGTGGTGGGGGAAATTTTGAAAATATGGTCAAAAAACTGTTTTTTCGGTCAATTTTACAACAAAACTGCTAATTATCTTGTTTGTTTTCAGGTCACGGTCGCCGGGACGCGCGCCAGGTGCTGTTCCAGACTGATGTGTATCGAACGGGATCAAAATTTTTCTTAAATTTGGAAAAATGAATTAATTTTGATTTTTAATAAAATATAAATATGATGAAAATTAAATTTTCGTGAAAATGGAAAATTTTTGGTGTCCAGGTACGCGGATATGTGTTCGGGAGACGAATATAACAATATAAAACAATATAGGGGTTGAAAACCGCGTCAAAATGCTATGTTTGCTGTAAAAATTAACCGCGTTGTACTAAGTGTGTCACCTATAAGGTAAACTCGGTACGTAGTCAGATATGATGTTGGTCAATTTTTTGAGGTTTCCTGCAAGCTATCCCCACAAGCGGGGTACCTGCGGATTCGGGGTGAAACGGGCTGCAAAACTGTGCAAAAATTAGGGGTAGGTGGTGGGGGAAATTTTGAAAATATGGTCAAAAAACTGTTTTTTCGGTCAATTTTACAACAAAACTGCTAATTATCTTGTTTGTTTTCAGGTCACGGTCGCCGGGACGCGCGCCAGGTGCTGTTCCAGACTGATGTGTATCGAACGGGATCAAAATTTTTCTTAAATTTGGAAAAATGAATTAATTTTGATTTTTAATAAAATATAAATATGATGAAAATTAAATTTTCGTGAAAATGGAAAATTTTTGGTGTCCAGGTACGCGGATATGTGTTCGGGAGACGAATATAACAATATAAAACAATATAGGGGTTGAAAACCGCGTCAAAATGCTATGTTTGCTGTAAAAATTAACCGCGTTGTACTAAGTGTGTCACCTATAAGGTAAACTCGGTACGTAGTCAGATATGATGTTGGTCAATTTTTTGAGGTTTCCTGCAAGCTATCCCCACAAGCGGGGTACCTGCGGATTCGGGGTGAAACGGGCTGCAAAACTGTGCAAAAATTAGGGGTAGGTGGTGGGGGAAATTTTGAAAATATGGTCAAAAAACTGTTTTTTCGGTCAATTTTACAACAAAACTGCTAATTATCTTGTTTGTTTTCAGGTCACGGTCGCCGGGACGCGCGCCAGGTGCTGTTCCAGACTGATGTGTATCGAACGGGATCAAAATTTTTCTTAAATTTGGAAAAATGAATTAATTTTGATTTTTAATAAAATATAAATATGATGAAAATTAAATTTTCGTGAAAATGGAAAATTTTTGGTGTCCAGGTACGCGGATATGTGTTCGGGAGACGAATATAACAATATAAAACAATATAGGGGTTGAAAACCGCGTCAAAATGCTATGTTTGCTGTAAAAATTAACCGCGTTGTACTAAGTGTGTCACCTATAAGGTAAACTCGGTACGTAGTCAGATATGATGTTGGTCAATTTTTTGAGGTTTCCTGCAAGCTATCCCCACAAGCGGGGTACCTGCGGATTCGGGGTGAAACGGGCTGCAAAACTGTGCAAAAATTAGGGGTAGGTGGTGGGGGAAATTTTGAAAATATGGTCAAAAAACTGTTTTTTCGGTCAATTTTACAACAAAACTGCTAATTATCTTGTTTGTTTTCAGGTCACGGTCGCCGGGACGCGCGCCAGGTGCTGTTCCAGACTGATGTGTATCGAACGGGATCAAAATTTTTCTTAAATTTGGAAAAATGAATTAATTTTGATTTTTAATAAAATATAAATATGATGAAAATTAAATTTTCGTGAAAATGGAAAATTTTTGGTGTCCAGGTACGCGGATATGTGTTCGGGAGACGAATATAACAATATAAAACAATATAGGGGTTGAAAACCGCGTCAAAATGCTATGTTTGCTGTAAAAATTAACCGCGTTGTACTAAGTGTGTCACCTATAAGGTAAACTCGGTACGTAGTCAGATATGATGTTGGTCAATTTTTTGAGGTTTCCTGCAAGCTATCCCCACAAGCGGGGTACCTGCGGATTCGGGGTGAAACGGGCTGCAAAACTGTGCAAAAATTAGGGGTAGGTGGTGGGGGAAATTTTGAAAATATGGTCAAAAAACTGTTTTTTCGGTCAATTTTACAACAAAACTGCTAATTATCTTGTTTGTTTTCAGGTCACGGTCGCCGGGACGCGCGCCAGGTGCTGTTCCAGACTGATGTGTATCGAACGGGATCAAAATTTTTCTTAAATTTGGAAAAATGAATTAATTTTGATTTTTAATAAAATATAAATATGATGAAAATTAAATTTTCGTGAAAATGGAAAATTTTTGGTGTCCAGGTACGCGGATATGTGTTCGGGAGACGAATATAACAATATAAAACAATATAGGGGTTGAAAACCGCGTCAAAATGCTATGTTTGCTGTAAAAATTAACCGCGTTGTACTAAGTGTGTCACCTATAAGGTAAACTCGGTACGTAGTCAGATATGATGTTGGTCAATTTTTTGAGGTTTCCTGCAAGCTATCCCCACAAGCGGGGTACCTGCGGATTCGGGGTGAAACGGGCTGCAAAACTGTGCAAAAATTAGGGGTAGGTGGTGGGGGAAATTTTGAAAATATGGTCAAAAAACTGTTTTTTCGGTCAATTTTACAACAAAACTGCTAATTATCTTGTTTGTTTTCAGGTCACGGTCGCCGGGACGCGCGCCAGGTGCTGTTCCAGACTGATGTGTATCGAACGGGATCAAAATTTTTCTTAAATTTGGAAAAATGAATTAATTTTGATTTTTAATAAAATATAAATATGATGAAAATTAAATTTTCGTGAAAATGGAAAATTTTTGGTGTCCAGGTACGCGGATATGTGTTCGGGAGACGAATATAACAATATAAAACAATATAGGGGTTGAAAACCGCGTCAAAATGCTATGTTTGCTGTAAAAATTAACCGCGTTGTACTAAGTGTGTCACCTATAAGGTAAACTCGGTACGTAGTCAGATATGATGTTGGTCAATTTTTTGAGGTTTCCTGCAAGCTATCCCCACAAGCGGGGTACCTGCGGATTCGGGGTGAAACGGGCTGCAAAACTGTGCAAAAATTAGGGGTAGGTGGTGGGGGAAATTTTGAAAATATGGTCAAAAAACTGTTTTTTCGGTCAATTTTACAACAAAACTGCTAATTATCTTGTTTGTTTTCAGGTCACGGTCGCCGGGACGCGCGCCAGGTGCTGTTCCAGACTGATGTGTATCGAACGGGATCAAAATTTTTCTTAAATTTGGAAAAATGAATTAATTTTGATTTTTAATAAAATATAAATATGATGAAAATTAAATTTTCGTGAAAATGGAAAATTTTTGGTGTCCAGGTACGCGGATATGTGTTCGGGAGACGAATATAACAATATAAAACAATATAGGGGTTGAAAACCGCGTCAAAATGCTATGTTTGCTGTAAAAATTAACCGCGTTGTACTAAGTGTGTCACCTATAAGGTAAACTCGGTACGTAGTCAGATATGATGTTGGTCAATTTTTTGAGGTTTCCTGCAAGCTATCCCCACAAGCGGGGTACCTGCGGATTCGGGGTGAAACGGGCTGCAAAACTGTGCAAAAATTAGGGGTAGGTGGTGGGGGAAATTTTGAAAATATGGTCAAAAAACTGTTTTTTCGGTCAATTTTACAACAAAACTGCTAATTATCTTGTTTGTTTTCAGGTCACGGTCGCCGGGACGCGCGCCAGGTGCTGTTCCAGACTGATGTGTATCGAACGGGATCAAAATTTTTCTTAAATTTGGAAAAATGAATTAATTTTGATTTTTAATAAAATATAAATATGATGAAAATTAAATTTTCGTGAAAATGGAAAATTTTTGGTGTCCAGGTACGCGGATATGTGTTCGGGAGACGAATATAACAATATAAAACAATATAGGGGTTGAAAACCGCGTCAAAATGCTATGTTTGCTGTAAAAATTAACCGCGTTGTACTAAGTGTGTCACCTATAAGGTAAACTCGGTACGTAGTCAGATATGATGTTGGTCAATTTTTTGAGGTTTCCTGCAAGCTATCCCCACAAGCGGGGTACCTGCGGATTCGGGGTGAAACGGGCTGCAAAACTGTGCAAAAATTAGGGGTAGGTGGTGGGGGAAATTTTGAAAATATGGTCAAAAAACTGTTTTTTCGGTCAATTTTACAACAAAACTGCTAATTATCTTGTTTGTTTTCAGGTCACGGTCGCCGGGACGCGCGCCAGGTGCTGTTCCAGACTGATGTGTATCGAACGGGATCAAAATTTTTCTTAAATTTGGAAAAATGAATTAATTTTGATTTTTAATAAAATATAAATATGATGAAAATTAAATTTTCGTGAAAATGGAAAATTTTTGGTGTCCAGGTACGCGGATATGTGTTCGGGAGACGAATATAACAATATAAAACAATATAGGGGTTGAAAACCGCGTCAAAATGCTATGTTTGCTGTAAAAATTAACCGCGTTGTACTAAGTGTGTCACCTATAAGGTAAACTCGGTACGTAGTCAGATATGATGTTGGTCAATTTTTTGAGGTTTCCTGCAAGCTATCCCCACAAGCGGGGTACCTGCGGATTCGGGGTGAAACGGGCTGCAAAACTGTGCAAAAATTAGGGGTAGGTGGTGGGGGAAATTTTGAAAATATGGTCAAAAAACTGTTTTTTCGGTCAATTTTACAACAAAACTGCTAATTATCTTGTTTGTTTTCAGGTCACGGTCGCCGGGACGCGCGCCAGGTGCTGTTCCAGACTGATGTGTATCGAACGGGATCAAAATTTTTCTTAAATTTGGAAAAATGAATTAATTTTGATTTTTAATAAAATATAAATATGATGAAAATTAAATTTTCGTGAAAATGGAAAATTTTTGGTGTCCAGGTACGCGGATATGTGTTCGGGAGACGAATATAACAATATAAAACAATATAGGGGTTGAAAACCGCGTCAAAATGCTATGTTTGCTGTAAAAATTAACCGCGTTGTACTAAGTGTGTCACCTATAAGGTAAACTCGGTACGTAGTCAGATATGATGTTGGTCAATTTTTTGAGGTTTCCTGCAAGCTATCCCCACAAGCGGGGTACCTGCGGATTCGGGGTGAAACGGGCTACAAAACTGTGCAAAAATTAGGGGTAGGTGGTGGGGGAAATTTTGAAAATATGGTCAAAAAACTGTTTTTTCGGTCAATTTTACAACAAAACTGCTAATTATCTTGTTTGTTTTCAGGTCACGGTCGCCGGGACGCGCGCCAGGTGCTGTTCCAGACTGATGTGTATCGAACGGGATCAAAATTTTTCTTAAATTTGGAAAAATGAATTAATTTTGATTTTTAATAAAATATAAATATGATGAAAATTAAATTTTCGTGAAAATGGAAAATTTTTGGTGTCCAGGTACGCGGATATGTGTTCGGGAGACGAATATAACAATATAAAACAATATAGGGGTTGAAAACCGCGTCAAAATGCTATGTTTGCTGTAAAAATTAACCGCGTTGTACTAAGTGTGTCACCTATAAGGTAAACTCGGTACGTAGTCAGATATGATGTTGGTCAATTTTTTGAGGTTTCCTGCAAGCTATCCCCACAAGCGGGGTACCTGCGGATTCGGGGTGAAACGGGCTGCAAAACTGTGCAAAAATTAGGGGTAGGTGGTGGGGGAAATTTTGAAAATATGGTCAAAAAACTGTTTTTTCGGTCAATTTTACAACAAAACTGCTAATTATCTTGTTTGTTTTCAGGTCACGGTCGCCGGGACGCGCGCCAGGTGCTGTTCCAGACTGATGTGTATCGAACGGGATCAAAATTTTTCTTAAATTTGGAAAAATGAATTAATTTTGATTTTTAATAAAATATAAATATGATGAAAATTAAATTTTCGTGAAAATGGAAAATTTTTGGTGTCCAGGTACGCGGATATGTGTTCGGGAGACGAATATAACAATATAAAACAATATAGGGGTTGAAAACCGCGTCAAAATGCTATGTTTGCTGTAAAAATTAACCGCGTTGTACTAAGTGTGTCACCTATAAGGTAAACTCGGTACGTAGTCAGATATGATGTTGGTCAATTTTTTGAGGTTTCCTGCAAGCTATCCCCACAAGCGGGGTACCTGCGGATTCGGGGTGAAACGGGCTGCAAAACTGTGCAAAAATTAGGGGTAGGTGGTGGGGGAAATTTTGAAAATATGGTCAAAAAACTGTTTTTTCGGTCAATTTTACAACAAAACTGCTAATTATCTTGTTTGTTTTCAGGTCACGGTCGCCGGGACGCGCGCCAGGTGCTGTTCCAGACTGATGTGTATCGAACGGGATCAAAATTTTTCTTAAATTTGGAAAAATGAATTAATTTTGATTTTTAATAAAATATAAATATGATGAAAATTAAATTTTCGTGAAAATGGAAAATTTTTGGTGTCCAGGTACGCGGATATGTGTTCGGGAGACGAATATAACAATATAAAACAATATAGGGGTTGAAAACCGCGTCAAAATGCTATGTTTGCTGTAAAAATTAACCGCGTTGTACTAAGTGTGTCACCTATAAGGTAAACTCGGTACGTAGTCAGATATGATGTTGGTCAATTTTTTGAGGTTTCCTGCAAGCTATCCCCACAAGCGGGGTACCTGCGGATTCGGGGTGAAACGGGCTACAAAACTGTGCAAAAATTAGGGGTAGGTGGTGGGGGAAATTTTGAAAATATGGTCAAAAAACTGTTTTTTCGGTCAATTTTACAACAAAACTGCTAATTATCTTGTTTGTTTTCAGGTCACGGTCGCCGGGACGCGCGCCAGGTGCTGTTCCAGACTGATGTGTATCGAACGGGATCAAAATTTTTCTTAAATTTGGAAAAATGAATTAATTTTGATTTTTAATAAAATATAAATATGATGAAAATTAAATTTTCGTGAAAATGGAAAATTTTTGGTGTCCAGGTACGCGGATATGTGTTCGGGAGACGAATATAACAATATAAAACAATATAGGGGTTGAAAACCGCGTCAAAATGCTATGTTTGCTGTAAAAATTAACCGCGTTGTACTAAGTGTGTCACCTATAAGGTAAACTCGGTACGTAGTCAGATATGATGTTGGTCAATTTTTTGAGGTTTCCTGCAAGCTATCCCCACAAGCGGGGTACCTGCGGATTCGGGGTGAAACGGGCTGCAAAACTGTGCAAAAATTAGGGGTAGGTGGTGGGGGAAATTTTGAAAATATGGTCAAAAAACTGTTTTTTCGGTCAATTTTACAACAAAACTGCTAATTATCTTGTTTGTTTTCAGGTCACGGTCGCCGGGACGCGCGCCAGGTGCTGTTCCAGACTGATGTGTATCGAACGGGATCAAAATTTTTCTTAAATTTGGAAAAATGAATTAATTTTGATTTTTAATAAAATATAAATATGATGAAAATTAAATTTTCGTGAAAATGGAAAATTTTTGGTGTCCAGGTACGCGGATATGTGTTCGGGAGACGAATATAACAATATAAAACAATATAGGGGTTGAAAACCGCGTCAAAATGCTATGTTTGCTGTAAAAATTAACCGCGTTGTACTAAGTGTGTCACCTATAAGGTAAACTCGGTACGTAGTCAGATATGATGTTGGTCAATTTTTTGAGGTTTCCTGCAAGCTATCCCCACAAGCGGGGTACCTGCGGATTCGGGGTGAAACGGGCTGCAAAACTGTGCAAAAATTAGGGGTAGGTGGTGGGGGAAATTTTGAAAATATGGTCAAAAAACTGTTTTTTCGGTCAATTTTACAACAAAACTGCTAATTATCTTGTTTGTTTTCAGGTCACGGTCGCCGGGACGCGCGCCAGGTGCTGTTCCAGACTGATGTGTATCGAACGGGATCAAAATTTTTCTTAAATTTGGAAAAATGAATTAATTTTGATTTTTAATAAAATATAAATATGATGAAAATTAAATTTTCGTGAAAATGGAAAATTTTTGGTGTCCAGGTACGCGGATATGTGTTCGGGAGACGAATATAACAATATAAAACAATATAGGGGTTGAAAACCGCGTCAAAATGCTATGTTTGCTGTAAAAATTAACCGCGTTGTACTAAGTGTGTCACCTATAAGGTAAACTCGGTACGTAGTCAGATATGATGTTGGTCAATTTTTTGAGGTTTCCTGCAAGCTATCCCCACAAGCGGGGTACCTGCGGATTCGGGGTGAAACGGGCTGCAAAACTGTGCAAAAATTAGGGGTAGGTGGTGGGGGAAATTTTGAAAATATGGTCAAAAAACTGTTTTTTCGGTCAATTTTACAACAAAACTGCTAATTATCTTGTTTGTTTTCAGGTCACGGTCGCCGGGACGCGCGCCAGGTGCTGTTCCAGACTGATGTGTATCGAACGGGATCAAAATTTTTCTTAAATTTGGAAAAATGAATTAATTTTGATTTTTAATAAAATATAAATATGATGAAAATTAAATTTTCGTGAAAATGGAAAATTTTTGGTGTCCAGGTACGCGGATATGTGTTCGGGAGACGAATATAACAATATAAAACAATATAGGGGTTGAAAACCGCGTCAAAATGCTATGTTTGCTGTAAAAATTAACCGCGTTGTACTAAGTGTGTCACCTATAAGGTAAACTCGGTACGTAGTCAGATATGATGTTGGTCAATTTTTTGAGGTTTCCTGCAAGCTATCCCCACAAGCGGGGTACCTGCGGATTCGGGGTGAAACGGGCTGCAAAACTGTGCAAAAATTAGGGGTAGGTGGTGGGGGAAATTTTGAAAATATGGTCAAAAAACTGTTTTTTCGGTCAATTTTACAACAAAACTGCTAATTATCTTGTTTGTTTTCAGGTCACGGTCGCCGGGACGCGCGCCAGGTGCTGTTCCAGACTGATGTGTATCGAACGGGATCAAAATTTTTCTTAAATTTGGAAAAATGAATTAATTTTGATTTTTAATAAAATATAAATATGATGAAAATTAAATTTTCGTGAAAATGGAAAATTTTTGGTGTCCAGGTACGCGGATATGTGTTCGGGAGACGAATATAACAATATAAAACAATATAGGGGTTGAAAACCGCGTCAAAATGCTATGTTTGCTGTAAAAATTAACCGCGTTGTACTAAGTGTGTCACCTATAAGGTAAACTCGGTACGTAGTCAGATATGATGTTGGTCAATTTTTTGAGGTTTCCTGCAAGCTATCCCCACAAGCGGGGTACCTGCGGATTCGGGGTGAAACGGGCTGCAAAACTGTGCAAAAATTAGGGGTAGGTGGTGGGGGAAATTTTGAAAATATGGTCAAAAAACTGTTTTTTCGGTCAATTTTACAACAAAACTGCTAATTATCTTGTTTGTTTTCAGGTCACGGTCGCCGGGACGCGCGCCAGGTGCTGTTCCAGACTGATGTGTATCGAACGGGATCAAAATTTTTCTTAAATTTGGAAAAATGAATTAATTTTGATTTTTAATAAAATATAAATATGATGAAAATTAAATTTTCGTGAAAATGGAAAATTTTTGGTGTCCAGGTACGCGGATATGTGTTCGGGAGACGAATATAACAATATAAAACAATATAGGGGTTGAAAACCGCGTCAAAATGCTATGTTTGCTGTAAAAATTAACCGCGTTGTACTAAGTGTGTCACCTATAAGGTAAACTCGGTACGTAGTCAGATATGATGTTGGTCAATTTTTTGAGGTTTCCTGCAAGCTATCCCCACAAGCGGGGTACCTGCGGATTCGGGGTGAAACGGGCTGCAAAACTGTGCAAAAATTAGGGGTAGGTGGTGGGGGAAATTTTGAAAATATGGTCAAAAAACTGTTTTTTCGGTCAATTTTACAACAAAACTGCTAATTATCTTGTTTGTTTTCAGGTCACGGTCGCCGGGACGCGCGCCAGGTGCTGTTCCAGACTGATGTGTATCGAACGGGATCAAAATTTTTCTTAAATTTGGAAAAATGAATTAATTTTGATTTTTAATAAAATATAAATATGATGAAAATTAAATTTTCGTGAAAATGGAAAATTTTTGGTGTCCAGGTACGCGGATATGTGTTCGGGAGACGAATATAACAATATAAAACAATATAGGGGTTGAAAACCGCGTCAAAATGCTATGTTTGCTGTAAAAATTAACCGCGTTGTACTAAGTGTGTCACCTATAAGGTAAACTCGGTACGTAGTCAGATATGATGTTGGTCAATTTTTTGAGGTTTCCTGCAAGCTATCCCCACAAGCGGGGTACCTGCGGATTCGGGGTGAAACGGGCTGCAAAACTGTGCAAAAATTAGGGGTAGGTGGTGGGGGAAATTTTGAAAATATGGTCAAAAAACTGTTTTTTCGGTCAATTTTACAACAAAACTGCTAATTATCTTGTTTGTTTTCAGGTCACGGTCGCCGGGACGCGCGCCAGGTGCTGTTCCAGACTGATGTGTATCGAACGGGATCAAAATTTTTCTTAAATTTGGAAAAATGAATTAATTTTGATTTTTAATAAAATATAAATATGATGAAAATTAAATTTTCGTGAAAATGGAAAATTTTTGGTGTCCAGGTACGCGGATATGTGTTCGGGAGACGAATATAACAATATAAAACAATATAGGGGTTGAAAACCGCGTCAAAATGCTATGTTTGCTGTAAAAATTAACCGCGTTGTACTAAGTGTGTCACCTATAA
Organism: Acronicta alni; assembly: GCA_964056405.1. Taxonomy (NCBI): domain Eukaryota; kingdom Metazoa; phylum Arthropoda; class Insecta; order Lepidoptera; family Noctuidae; genus Acronicta; species Acronicta alni. The sequence goes on along the minus strand of CAXKSV010000118.1, from coordinate 18,352 downwards.
GGTAAACTCGGTACGTAGTCAGATATGATGTTGGTCAATTTTTTGAGGTTTCCTGCAAGCTATCCCCACAAGCGGGGTACCTGCGGATTCGGGGTGAAACGGGCTGCAAAACTGTGCAAAAATTAGGGGTAGGTGGTGGGGGAAATTTTGAAAATATGGTCAAAAAACTGTTTTTTCGGTCAATTTTACAACAAAACTGCTAATTATCTTGTTTGTTTTCAGGTCACGGTCGCCGGGACGCGCGCCAGGTGCTGTTCCAGACTGATGTGTATCGAACGGGATCAAAATTTTTCTTAAATTTGGAAAAATGAATTAATTTTGATTTTTAATAAAATATAAATATGATGAAAATTAAATTTTCGTGAAAATGGAAAATTTTTGGTGTCCAGGTACGCGGATATGTGTTCGGGAGACGAATATAACAATATAAAACAATATAGGGGTTGAAAACCGCGTCAAAATGCTATGTTTGCTGTAAAAATTAACCGCGTTGTACTAAGTGTGTCACCTATAAGGTAAACTCGGTACGTAGTCAGATATGATGTTGGTCAATTTTTTGAGGTTTCCTGCAAGCTATCCCCACAAGCGGGGTACCTGCGGATTCGGGGTGAAACGGGCTGCAAAACTGTGCAAAAATTAGGGGTAGGTGGTGGGGGAAATTTTGAAAATATGGTCAAAAAACTGTTTTTTCGGTCAATTTTACAACAAAACTGCTAATTATCTTGTTTGTTTTCAGGTCACGGTCGCCGGGACGCGCGCCAGGTGCTGTTCCAGACTGATGTGTATCGAACGGGATCAAAATTTTTCTTAAATTTGGAAAAATGAATTAATTTTGATTTTTAATAAAATATAAATATGATGAAAATTAAATTTTCGTGAAAATGGAAAATTTTTGGTGTCCAGGTACGCGGATATGTGTTCGGGAGACGAATATAACAATATAAAACAATATAGGGGTTGAAAACCGCGTCAAAATGCTATGTTTGCTGTAAAAATTAACCGCGTTGTACTAAGTGTGTCACCTATAAGGTAAACTCGGTACGTAGTCAGATATGATGTTGGTCAATTTTTTGAGGTTTCCTGCAAGCTATCCCCACAAGCGGGGTACCTGCGGATTCGGGGTGAAACGGGCTGCAAAACTGTGCAAAAATTAGGGGTAGGTGGTGGGGGAAATTTTGAAAATATGGTCAAAAAACTGTTTTTTCGGTCAATTTTACAACAAAACTGCTAATTATCTTGTTTGTTTTCAGGTCACGGTCGCCGGGACGCGCGCCAGGTGCTGTTCCAGACTGATGTGTATCGAACGGGATCAAAATTTTTCTTAAATTTGGAAAAATGAATTAATTTTGATTTTTAATAAAATATAAATATGATGAAAATTAAATTTTCGTGAAAATGGAAAATTTTTGGTGTCCAGGTACGCGGATATGTGTTCGGGAGACGAATATAACAATATAAAACAATATAGGGGTTGAAAACCGCGTCAAAATGCTATGTTTGCTGTAAAAATTAACCGCGTTGTACTAAGTGTGTCACCTATAAGGTAAACTCGGTACGTAGTCAGATATGATGTTGGTCAATTTTTTGAGGTTTCCTGCAAGCTATCCCCACAAGCGGGGTACCTGCGGATTCGGGGTGAAACGGGCTACAAAACTGTGCAAAAATTAGGGGTAGGTGGTGGGGGAAATTTTGAAAATATGGTCAAAAAACTGTTTTTTCGGTCAATTTTACAACAAAACTGCTAATTATCTTGTTTGTTTTCAGGTCACGGTCGCCGGGACGCGCGCCAGGTGCTGTTCCAGACTGATGTGTATCGAACGGGATCAAAATTTTTCTTAAATTTGGAAAAATGAATTAATTTTGATTTTTAATAAAATATAAATATGATGAAAATTAAATTTTCGTGAAAATGGAAAATTTTTGGTGTCCAGGTACGCGGATATGTGTTCGGGAGACGAATATAACAATATAAAACAATATAGGGGTTGAAAACCGCGTCAAAATGCTATGTTTGCTGTAAAAATTAACCGCGTTGTACTAAGTGTGTCACCTATAAGGTAAACTCGGTACGTAGTCAGATATGATGTTGGTCAATTTTTTGAGGTTTCCTGCAAGCTATCCCCACAAGCGGGGTACCTGCGGATTCGGGGTGAAACGGGCTGCAAAACTGTGCAAAAATTAGGGGTAGGTGGTGGGGGAAATTTTGAAAATATGGTCAAAAAACTGTTTTTTCGGTCAATTTTACAACAAAACTGCTAATTATCTTGTTTGTTTTCAGGTCACGGTCGCCGGGACGCGCGCCAGGTGCTGTTCCAGACTGATGTGTATCGAACGGGATCAAAATTTTTCTTAAATTTGGAAAAATGAATTAATTTTGATTTTTAATAAAATATAAATATGATGAAAATTAAATTTTCGTGAAAATGGAAAATTTTTGGTGTCCAGGTACGCGGATATGTGTTCGGGAGACGAATATAACAATATAAAACAATATAGGGGTTGAAAACCGCGTCAAAATGCTATGTTTGCTGTAAAAATTAACCGCGTTGTACTAAGTGTGTCACCTATAAGGTAAACTCGGTACGTAGTCAGATATGATGTTGGTCAATTTTTTGAGGTTTCCTGCAAGCTATCCCCACAAGCGGGGTACCTGCGGATTCGGGGTGAAACGGGCTGCAAAACTGTGCAAAAATTAGGGGTAGGTGGTGGGGGAAATTTTGAAAATATGGTCAAAAAACTGTTTTTTCGGTCAATTTTACAACAAAACTGCTAATTATCTTGTTTGTTTTCAGGTCACGGTCGCCGGGACGCGCGCCAGGTGCTGTTCCAGACTGATGTGTATCGAACGGGATCAAAATTTTTCTTAAATTTGGAAAAATGAATTAATTTTGATTTTTAATAAAATATAAATATGATGAAAATTAAATTTTCGTGAAAATGGAAAATTTTTGGTGTCCAGGTACGCGGATATGTGTTCGGGAGACGAATATAACAATATAAAACAATATAGGGGTTGAAAACCGCGTCAAAATGCTATGTTTGCTGTAAAAATTAACCGCGTTGTACTAAGTGTGTCACCTATAAGGTAAACTCGGTACGTAGTCAGATATGATGTTGGTCAATTTTTTGAGGTTTCCTGCAAGCTATCCCCACAAGCGGGGTACCTGCGGATTCGGGGTGAAACGGGCTGCAAAACTGTGCAAAAATTAGGGGTAGGTGGTGGGGGAAATTTTGAAAATATGGTCAAAAAACTGTTTTTTCGGTCAATTTTACAACAAAACTGCTAATTATCTTGTTTGTTTTCAGGTCACGGTCGCCGGGACGCGCGCCAGGTGCTGTTCCAGACTGATGTGTATCGAACGGGATCAAAATTTTTCTTAAATTTGGAAAAATGAATTAATTTTGATTTTTAATAAAATATAAATATGATGAAAATTAAATTTTCGTGAAAATGGAAAATTTTTGGTGTCCAGGTACGCGGATATGTGTTCGGGAGACGAATATAACAATATAAAACAATATAGGGGTTGAAAACCGCGTCAAAATGCTATGTTTGCTGTAAAAATTAACCGCGTTGTACTAAGTGTGTCACCTATAAGGTAAACTCGGTACGTAGTCAGATATGATGTTGGTCAATTTTTTGAGGTTTCCTGCAAGCTATCCCCACAAGCGGGGTACCTGCGGATTCGGGGTGAAACGGGCTGCAAAACTGTGCAAAAATTAGGGGTAGGTGGTGGGGGAAATTTTGAAAATATGGTCAAAAAACTGTTTTTTCGGTCAATTTTACAACAAAACTGCTAATTATCTTGTTTGTTTTCAGGTCACGGTCGCCGGGACGCGCGCCAGGTGCTGTTCCAGACTGATGTGTATCGAACGGGATCAAAATTTTTCTTAAATTTGGAAAAATGAATTAATTTTGATTTTTAATAAAATATAAATATGATGAAAATTAAATTTTCGTGAAAATGGAAAATTTTTGGTGTCCAGGTACGCGGATATGTGTTCGGGAGACGAATATAACAATATAAAACAATATAGGGGTTGAAAACCGCGTCAAAATGCTATGTTTGCTGTAAAAATTAACCGCGTTGTACTAAGTGTGTCACCTATAAGGTAAACTCGGTACGTAGTCAGATATGATGTTGGTCAATTTTTTGAGGTTTCCTGCAAGCTATCCCCACAAGCGGGGTACCTGCGGATTCGGGGTGAAACGGGCTGCAAAACTGTGCAAAAATTAGGGGTAGGTGGTGGGGGAAATTTTGAAAATATGGTCAAAAAACTGTTTTTTCGGTCAATTTTACAACAAAACTGCTAATTATCTTGTTTGTTTTCAGGTCACGGTCGCCGGGACGCGCGCCAGGTGCTGTTCCAGACTGATGTGTATCGAACGGGATCAAAATTTTTCTTAAATTTGGAAAAATGAATTAATTTTGATTTTTAATAAAATATAAATATGATGAAAATTAAATTTTCGTGAAAATGGAAAATTTTTGGTGTCCAGGTACGCGGATATGTGTTCGGGAGACGAATATAACAATATAAAACAATATAGGGGTTGAAAACCGCGTCAAAATGCTATGTTTGCTGTAAAAATTAACCGCGTTGTACTAAGTGTGTCACCTATAAGGTAAACTCGGTACGTAGTCAGATATGATGTTGGTCAATTTTTTGAGGTTTCCTGCAAGCTATCCCCACAAGCGGGGTACCTGCGGATTCGGGGTGAAACGGGCTGCAAAACTGTGCAAAAATTAGGGGTAGGTGGTGGGGGAAATTTTGAAAATATGGTCAAAAAACTGTTTTTTCGGTCAATTTTACAACAAAACTGCTAATTATCTTGTTTGTTTTCAGGTCACGGTCGCCGGGACGCGCGCCAGGTGCTGTTCCAGACTGATGTGTATCGAACGGGATCAAAATTTTTCTTAAATTTGGAAAAATGAATTAATTTTGATTTTTAATAAAATATAAATATGATGAAAATTAAATTTTCGTGAAAATGGAAAATTTTTGGTGTCCAGGTACGCGGATATGTGTTCGGGAGACGAATATAACAATATAAAACAATATAGGGGTTGAAAACCGCGTCAAAATGCTATGTTTGCTGTAAAAATTAACCGCGTTGTACTAAGTGTGTCACCTATAAGGTAAACTCGGTACGTAGTCAGATATGATGTTGGTCAATTTTTTGAGGTTTCCTGCAAGCTATCCCCACAAGCGGGGTACCTGCGGATTCGGGGTGAAACGGGCTGCAAAACTGTGCAAAAATTAGGGGTAGGTGGTGGGGGAAATTTTGAAAATATGGTCAAAAAACTGTTTTTTCGGTCAATTTTACAACAAAACTGCTAATTATCTTGTTTGTTTTCAGGTCACGGTCGCCGGGACGCGCGCCAGGTGCTGTTCCAGACTGATGTGTATCGAACGGGATCAAAATTTTTCTTAAATTTGGAAAAATGAATTAATTTTGATTTTTAATAAAATATAAATATGATGAAAATTAAATTTTCGTGAAAATGGAAAATTTTTGGTGTCCAGGTACGCGGATATGTGTTCGGGAGACGAATATAACAATATAAAACAATATAGGGGTTGAAAACCGCGTCAAAATGCTATGTTTGCTGTAAAAATTAACCGCGTTGTACTAAGTGTGTCACCTATAAGGTAAACTCGGTACGTAGTCAGATATGATGTTGGTCAATTTTTTGAGGTTTCCTGCAAGCTATCCCCACAAGCGGGGTACCTGCGGATTCGGGGTGAAACGGGCTGCAAAACTGTGCAAAAATTAGGGGTAGGTGGTGGGGGAAATTTTGAAAATATGGTCAAAAAACTGTTTTTTCGGTCAATTTTACAACAAAACTGCTAATTATCTTGTTTGTTTTCAGGTCACGGTCGCCGGGACGCGCGCCAGGTGCTGTTCCAGACTGATGTGTATCGAACGGGATCAAAATTTTTCTTAAATTTGGAAAAATGAATTAATTTTGATTTTTAATAAAATATAAATATGATGAAAATTAAATTTTCGTGAAAATGGAAAATTTTTGGTGTCCAGGTACGCGGATATGTGTTCGGGAGACGAATATAACAATATAAAACAATATAGGGGTTGAAAACCGCGTCAAAATGCTATGTTTGCTGTAAAAATTAACCGCGTTGTACTAAGTGTGTCACCTATAAGGTAAACTCGGTACGTAGTCAGATATGATGTTGGTCAATTTTTTGAGGTTTCCTGCAAGCTATCCCCACAAGCGGGGTACCTGCGGATTCGGGGTGAAACGGGCTGCAAAACTGTGCAAAAATTAGGGGTAGGTGGTGGGGGAAATTTTGAAAATATGGTCAAAAAACTGTTTTTTCGGTCAATTTTACAACAAAACTGCTAATTATCTTGTTTGTTTTCAGGTCACGGTCGCCGGGACGCGCGCCAGGTGCTGTTCCAGACTGATGTGTATCGAACGGGATCAAAATTTTTCTTAAATTTGGAAAAATGAATTAATTTTGATTTTTAATAAAATATAAATATGATGAAAATTAAATTTTCGTGAAAATGGAAAATTTTTGGTGTCCAGGTACGCGGATATGTGTTCGGGAGACGAATATAACAATATAAAACAATATAGGGGTTGAAAACCGCGTCAAAATGCTATGTTTGCTGTAAAAATTAACCGCGTTGTACTAAGTGTGTCACCTATAAGGTAAACTCGGTACGTAGTCAGATATGATGTTGGTTAGGTTAGGTTAGGTTAGGTTAGGTTAGGTTAGGTTAGGTTAGGTTTTTTTTTTTTTTTTTTTTTTTTTTTTTTTTTTTTTTTTTTGTTGGGCAGGAGTGGGAAATCCTCATGGACACCCAGACAGCTTGCGAGGCTGTCTGGGTAGTGCCGGACTCTTACCGGCTAAAACCACACTCCTGCCATGCGAGTACCCCTAACATGGTCAGGGACCTTTTCTGCTGCTGTTGTTGTGTGCTGAGCCGGCTTAGGTCATGGTATAATAAAATACGAGTACCTAGCCGGCTTTGTTGCGATTGACGACGAGCTTGCACACGTCGTCAATAAACGCCAGCAGCAGATTTTGCGTGCTCTTCTGCGATAGGCACGCCGCTAAGGTCCCTGCTGTTAAGTACGTGTCGGCCTCCGTCTCAAAACGATTTCTTCGACTAGCATGAACTGGACAGTCGAAGAGAATGTGGGGCACTGACTCTGGGACCTCTGGATCACAAATGCACGATGGGCTCCCCTTACACTTGAAACGGTGCAGGTATTCGGAGAACCCACCGTGCCCCGTCATCGCCTGGGTGATGAGCCCTGTTGGCTGGATCCGCTGCACAATCCTGTGCGCTTGGAGTGCATTAGGGAGGAACAGCTTGGTTACGGAAGCGGTCTCTCCGCCCCTATACCTCCGATCCCATTCGCCTATCGACTCCTGGCGGATTTGCCGCCGGACGAATGAGATCGGGCACCGGTCATAATCGGGCTTCCTTTTGCTCTTGAGAGCCGCTTCCTTGGCCAGGTGGTCCGCGCGCTCGTTCCCTGCTAGTCCCGCATGGGCCTTGATCCAAAACAAAGATACATTTTTGCTCTTGGTCAAGGCCAGGCGCAGATTGTCTCTCGCCTCTGCTGCCAGGGGGTGAGACGAGTCTTGGCTAGTGACTGTCTGGAGAGCTGACCTGGAGTCACTGTATATGCCAAAACTCGCCTCCGAGCGCCTGAGGACCTCCCGCGTTGCCCTGCAGATGGCCAGTAGTTCCGCCTGGTACACACTACAATATGATGGCAAGCAGAGTTTGACGGCTTTGGTCTCGGCGTCACCAGCCCACAGTGATAGAGCCGCTCCGACCCTCTCGTCAATCTTGCTGCCATCGGTGTAGATGCGTACCGCCTGACTGCTGTGGGCATCGACGTCTGCCTGATCAGCCAGGCAGACGAAACCCATGGCCACGTGCATTGCGGGATGAGGAGTCTCTGCAAATGCCACCGCACGCTCGACCTCGCGGTCTCCAAGATCTGGCCGGGGGAACCCTCTCCTCGCTTCGTACAGGGCGGCTGCCTCCTGTATGCGCAGGTCGAGGGGTAATATGCCGGCCAGCATCAGCGCCGCGTTCAGCGATACCGTGCGGTAGGACTTACAGAGCTTCTGGGCAAATCCTCGTTGGACCACATTGAGCTGTTTCTGCACTCCAAGCTTTTTCACTGCCGGGGCCCAGGCACTTGCTGCGTACATTATCACCGGCTCTACCGTCGCCGTATAGATGCTGCGGATCACCTCCGTGTGGAGACCCCAGCTCACCTTCGCAGCCCTGGAGAGTTGCTTGAAAATATCCAGGCCTTTACGACACACGTTCCTCACATGGGTGTTGAATGTGAGGTGGTCGTCTATAGTAAGGCCCAGTATTTTCAGCTCCTTAGACATGACAATGTCGACCCCGCCCATGCGCAGGATTGGGACATCATACTTCAGCTTCCTGGTTACTACCATCGCGCAGGTTTTGTGTGGCGCGAACTTCAGCTTGTTTCTGATGCCCCAATTCCGCACATACTCGAGGGCGGCATTGGCTTGCCCCTGAATCTCCAGAGCTGTCGCCCCATCGAAGATGAGCGCAACATCATCGGCGAATGCCTGGCAATAAGTACGCTGCTGCTCTAGGCCCTTTAGCAGCGGATCCAGCAAAAGGTTCCACAGGATCGGACCGCCAATTGACCCTTGGACACATCCCTTCTCGGTGGACTTCCGGACCTCCGCACCGGCATAGCGGACACCAACGCTTCTCTGCTCCAGATAGCTGTCCAGTAGCCTTCTGATATTCACGGGACACTTTTCCTCAGCCAGTCTGACCCTAATGGCCGGCCACCATGCGCTATCGAAGGCTCCCTCTATATCCAGAGACACAACTGTGACTAGTCTCTTTTGGTCCAGCTTGGATCTTATATGCTGGATCATGGTGTAGAGGGAGTCTTCGGTGCTTTTCTGTGGCATGAAGCCATACTGGCGAGTACTCATCCGTGGAATCAGATGCCACTTCAGTCTTCGGACAGCCATCTTCTCCAGGACCTTCCCCAAGACCGGCAAGAGGCCAATTGGCCTGTGCGACTTGGGGGTGGTGTAACATTCCTTACCCGGCTTTCTAAGGACCACCACTGTGGCCTCCTTCCAGATGGTCGGGAAGTAGCCTAATTTTAGGCACTTGTTCGCCAAGGCAAGAAATGTCTCCGGTTCCTGGAGAATTGCGTGAGCGCAGATGTCCGCCGTGAAGCCATCGGCCCCCGGAGCCTTCTTTGGGTTAAAACTCTCCACCGCCGACTTCAGCCCCTGGAGTGTAAACGGCGGGTCATGGTGTTCATCATGAGCCGGCTCGTTTACACGTTTCGCTGTTTCCCTGGTCTGGCGGTGGTCGTCGTCATCCTCGTCTTCAGGATCTCCGGGGTAAAATGTGTCTGCCAACAGCTTCGCCGATGCTTCTGGAGTTAGAACGGTTCCATTGTCCACCAAGGGTGTGTCTTCGTGTCTTTTGGCAGTCCGACCGATCACCCTGTAAATCCCCTCCCACATTTCTTCCCTGTCCTGTTTCTGGCAGAAGTCCTTCCAGCTGTCTATCTGGGCCCTCTTTTCTTGTTGTTCATATCTTTCTTTTATTTCCAGGTACTCCTGAATGACCCGCTCTCTGCGGACTGGTGCGGCGCAGCGGATCCTGCGTCTCCTGGTGGAGACTGCCTTCTTCAGGTCGACGAGCTCCTTGGACCACCACGGCAGGGTGAGTTTATTGGCACTTTTTATTTTCGGTATTGTTTGGTCACATGTTTCTTTCAGTGTTATTGTGTACTCTTCAATTTTATTCTCTATTTCTATCTTATTGTTTATTTTTTCTATTTCTGTTTTATTTAATTTCTTTTGTGTGTGGAGTTGGGCCAGTTTCTCGCGAAACTGGGTCCACTTTGCTTTTTTGGTGTTATACACTCTTGTTGTGCGTTGTGTATGTGTGCCATGTCCCTTTTGTGTGTGTATGTTGAATGTGATGCCGTTGTGGTCTGAGCTCGTGACGCAGTCGTCTACCTTCCAGTTGTCCACCAGGTTCAGCAGGTCCTCTGAGCAGGCCGTTACGTCGACGAAGCTGCTGTACACTTTGCCACCCCTCACGGTGTCAAAGGTAGGGGTGTCGCCGACGTTGAGTACCTGGAGTCCCAGTTCTTCGAGGGCCCCAGACAGCTCCTCCCCCTTTGGGTCCATTTTTGGGCTCCCCCACCAGGCGCTCTTCGCGTTCGCGTCGCCACCTACGAGTACTCCCCTTGGTCCCATGTCCTCAACGATTGCTTTCAGGTGCTCCAGGTATCCTGCGATGGGCTGGTCTGGCTCAAAGTAGAGAGAGACTACTGCGATTTCCCAGGCGCTGGTTCTGAGTCTGACCACTACGATGTTATTAGTGGTCAGTTTCGGACACTGTATGGCGTCGATGTCGGGGTCAAAGACGACTATTGCCGCCTTTACAGGTCCACTCTCTTGAGCCGCGCACTGGTAGACTCTCGCCCCCCGGTAGTCTCTCATCCTTTTAGCCCCGCCCACGTACGGTTCCTGGAGCAGCGCAAAGGCGATCTTGCGCTTGTCAGCCTCAATCATGAGCTCATGGGTTGCCAGCTGTTTCCTCTGTAGGTTCGCTTGGACGACGCGATATGCTCGATGGCTGGTGGGGTTCTCTGCTCTGTGTAGGCGTGGCACCACCTTAGCAATACGCTACCGCTGATCTTGCAATTGCATCCCATTTTCGGCGAATCGGGCAATCCTCGCTGAACGCGTTATGATTTACGTTGCCCGATTTTGCCTGGGTGCAATTGCAGCAAGTAGGTATGCTGTTGCCGGCGCGCCACGCTTCGCAGTCTGCCTTCTTATGAGGCCCCGAACAGTGACTGCACTTTTCTACGGTTTGTTGACAGAAGCGCCTGCCGTGACCGTATCCCAGACAGAGGGAACACTGCACTAATGGCGAGTGATCTTCCAGTCGGACCCTCTGCAGGTCGACGTGCACGGTTCCGGCGTCTGTCAACCGCTTCCACAGCTTCGGGGACACTCTTAGGACCACATGGACCTCGTGGGGGTTCCTCGTCTTCTTACGGAACCGGATTTCCACACCAGCGTCTTCCTTTTCGAGGGCAGCGAAAATCTGCTGGTTCTGGTTTCGCAGGGCCCTCAGGATCTCGTCGTCGGTGTGGAAAGCCAGCACGTGTCGCAGGATGACGAGGGGGTTTTTGTTTTGGACGTCTTCGACGTTCAGGACCTCTGCCTTCCTTATACGGTTCTTCACTTCTTCCCTCTCTTTCTCCGTTCTGCACCCTAAGATTACTTTTCTGTCCTTCCCCTTTCTGACACTGTCCACCGTCACTCCCCCGTCCGTCGCGTTAACTGCCTGCCGAATGCGCGACAAGACTTGGTCCCCAGTCTCGGACTCGTCCTTCGAGGTGATGACCACGGAGTGCAGCGCGACCGGCGCCTGGGTGCGGTTCCCAGAGCAAACGGCGGCCGCGGCACCCGCGTAAGTCCTCCACTCTCGGACGTCCTCCTGCTGGGTTAGGTTAGGTTAGGTTAGGTTAGGTTAGGTTAGGTTAGGTTAGGTTATGCCGCCACCGCCTCCACTTCGGCGTCTGGGTCGCTGCCGTCGGACCAGGTCGCCGATGTTGCGCGGGCCATCATGCTCCAAGTTGGGGGCATGATGAATGCCCGCCTCGAGGCGTTGGAGCCGAGACTCCTCCCTGCGCAAACCCTCCGGCCGCCACTAGCGGCGGATAAACGGAGGGCGGAGGAGTCCTCTAAGGTGAGGCCCGCACAAGGGGCTCAAAAGGCCGGGGAGGGGGCTCAAAAGCCCGCGCAACCCGCGAGGCTCGCGCAACCCGCGAGGCCCGTGCAGCCCGCGCAACCTGCGAGGCCCGCGCAACCCGCGCAGCCCGTGCAACCTGCGCAGCCCACGCGGCCTGCGATCGAGGCCGGACCCGACGCAGAGGGCTGGACCACGGTCGCCAAGAAGAAGCGCCGGCGACGTGGAGGCCGGAAGGCAAAATCGGGCCCGGCAACGGGGGCCGCCAAGGGAGGAAAAAAGGCGCCTAGGGTTGACGTCCCGCGCTCTGCGGCTGTAGTAATAACGCTGCAGCCCGAAGCTGTGGAGCGGGGCGTTACCTATAAGGATGTCCTGGCGGAGGCGAGGGCCAAGGTCAAGCTTGATGACCTTGGCATCCAAGCTGGCCTCCAATTCCGGACGGCGGCCACGGGTGCCCGGATGTTGGAGCTGCCAGGTGCCGAGAACGGCGAGAAGGCGGACGCTCTAGCCGCCAAGCTGAGGGAGGTCCTCAAACCCGAGGACGTGCGGGTGTACCGGCCCATAAAGTTGGCAGAGATCTGCGTGGAGGGGCTGGACGACTCCGTGTCCTCGGAGGAGGTGGTAGCGGCTGTTGCTCGGAGCGGCGAGTGTCCGCCTGAAAGCGTGCGCGCCGGAGACATCCGGTGGCGGCGTGGTATGGACGGGCTTGGCACGGCCTGGGTGCGATGCCCGGTGGAGGCAGCGAGGAAGGTGGCTGACGCTGGTCGCTTGCTGGTGGGATGGGTTTCGGCGAGGGTCAAACTATTAGAACCCAGGGTCATGCGGTGCTACCGATGCCTGGAAACAGGTCATGTAAAGGCACGGTGCACCGCCGAAACTGACCGCAGCGAGCTCTGCTTCCGCTGCGGTCGACCCGGCCATAAGTCGGCCCAGTGCTCCGCGGAGGAGGCAAACTGCTGTATCTGCGCAGCAGCAGGAAAGCCCGCGGGGCACAGAGTGGGCAGCAAGGCCTGCACCGCGCCTCCCACCGGCAGGCGCAAGCGCAGGCGCAGACGTGGGAAGAAGGGAGGAGACCGGCCTGCCGGGGGACCCGCACCCCCCTCGCAGGCTGGCTGCACTTCGGCCGACCCCCGGCCTAGCGCAGGAGCTGTCGTGGAGGAGATGGAGTGTTAGCGATGGCGCACCTCCGTTTCCTCCAGGGCAACATCAACCACTGCGCCAGAGCTCAGGATCTCTTCCTTCAGAGCATGGCGAAGTGGTTGATCCAGGTGGCCGTGGTCGCCGAGCCGTATTTCGTCCCCGCCCGGGACAACTGGGTGGGTGATTTGGATGGCTCGGTGGCCATCGTCGGCGGGACTCTTGGAAACGCGTCCCGAGGTCGCGGCTGGGTGGCCGCCCTCGTGGATGGCATAGTCACCATCGGGGCATATTTCTCGCCCAACAAGAGTCTCGCCGACTTTGAGAGCTTCCTTGTCGAGCTGGGGGCCGTCGTGGCCCGGCACCACCCTCGCCCCGTGTTGCTGCTCGGGGACCTCAACGCCAAGTCTGCGGCGTGGGGATCCCCGGTCACGGACGCCAAGGGCGAGGCGTTGGAAGAGTGGGTGCTGGAGACGGGCCTGGTCGTGCTGAACCGGGGCTCCGTCTTCACGTGCGTGCGGCAGCGGGGCGGGTCCATTGTGGACGTCTCGTTCGCTAGCCCCGCTGTGGCGCTCCGCGTCCGCGACTGGCGTGTCGCCCGGGAGGTGGAGACGTTGTCGGACCACCGCTATATCCGGTTCGACGTCTCCGCCCAGACCGCGGGCGGCCGCAGCCCGCGGAGGGCTCCGCGGAGGGACGGCCCGCGCTGGGCACTCACGCGCCTCGACAAGGAGGCTCTCGAGGAGGCGGCCATTATTCAGGCCTGGAACAGGGAGTCGGTCGACGGACCCGTCGACGTCGAACGAGAGGCACAGTGGTTCCGCGGGGCGATGACGCAGATTTGCGACGCGTCCATGCCCCGGGTTCACACGCAGTCCTCGAGGCGCCAGGTGTACTGGTGGTCTGCCGAGATCGCGCAGCTGCGCGTCACGTGCGTGGCGGTCAGGCGCCAGTACACACGGTACCGGAGAAGGCGTCGACTGGTCCGGATCCCCGAAGAGGAGGCCGCGCTGTATGAGGCGTACCGCGCGGCCAAGCAGGCTCTGTGGCTCGCCATCGAGGGGGCGAGAGCTCGGTCCAGGGAGGAGATGCTGGAGACTCTGGACGGGGACCCGTGGGGGCGCCCGTACCGCATGGTCCGGGGAAAGCTCCGTTCCGCGGGCCCCCCACTGACGGAGAGTCTCCAGCCACAGCTGCTGGAGGATGTGGTGGCAGCTCTCTTCCCTGCAAGGGGGGAGCACATTCCGCCACCGATGGCCCCTTCAGCCGCAGAGCCCGAGGAGGAGGACGGTGCCAGCGTCCCGGAGGTGACACAGCCGCAGATGGGAGCCGCCGTGGCACGGCTCCGGGCCAAAAACACTGCCCCGGGGCCCGACGGAGTGCCCGGCCGTGCTCTCGTCTTAGCTCTGCAGGAGCTAGAGCCCCAACTGAGAGGACTCTTCTCGGCGTGCCTAGAGCGGGGCCAGTTTCCCACTCTGTGGAAAACAGGTCGCCTGGTCCTGCTCCGAAAGGCAGGGCGCCCTGCCGATTCGCCGTCCGCATACCGGCCCATAGTGCTGCTGGACGAGGTGGGCAAGCTGTTCGAGCGAATAGTTGCAGACCGCCTCGTCAGCCACTTGTACACAGAGGGGCCGGACTTGGACGACAGCCAGTTCGGCTTTCGGCGTGGGCGCTCCACGATTGACGCCATTATGCGGGTGAGAGTCCTCGCGGAGGAAGCGGTGTCCCGGGGCGGGGTCGCGTTGGCGGTGTCTTTAGACATCTCCAACGCCTTTAACACCCTGCCCTGGAGTTGCATCAGGGAGGCCCTGCGATACCACAGGGTACCTCCCTACCTCCGCCGCGTTGTTGGGGCTTATCTGGCGGATAGGTGTGTCACCTACGAGGGACGCGATGGCACCGGTCAGCGCGTCACGTCGTGCGGTGTTCCACAGGGTTCGGTTCTCGGCCCGCTCCTGTGGAACATCGGGTACGACTGGGTGCTGAGAGGCGAGCTCGCACCGGGGGTAGACCTGACGTGTTACGCGGACGACACGCTGGTCACCGCCCGAGGGAGCTCGCACAGGGAGGCAGCGTTGCTAGCCACGGATGCGGTCGCACAGGTGGTGGACCGCATACGGCGCCTGGGCCTGGAGGTGGCCCTCAACAAGTCGGAGGCCATCGCTTTTCATGGCCCCCGACGGGCGCCGCCGCCGGGATCTCACATCGAGGTTGGGGGAGCCCGAATAGCTGTCGAGTCAACCATGAAGTACCTGGGATTGGTGCTCGACAGCCGGTGGGACTTCGGGCCCCACTTCCTGCGGCTGGCGCCAAAGTTGATGGGCGCGGCGGGCGCGCTGTCAACGCTGCTTCCCAACTTGGGAGGCCCGAGCACCGCCTGTAGGCGGTTGTACGTGGGGGTCGTGCGATCCATGGCTCTATATGGGGCCCCGGTGTGGGCGGCCGACCTGACGGCCCGCAGCATCGCGGTGCTGCGGAAACCGCAGAGGGCGATGGCCGTCAGAGTCGTCCGAGGGTATCGCACGATCTCCCACGAGGCGGCTTGCGTACTGGCCGGATCCCCGCCCTGGGACCTGGAGGCGAGAGCGCTCGCGTCACTCTATCTGTGGCACGAGGAGGAGCGGACGCGAAGCGCGGGACTGGCGCAGCGGCAGATCACGCTGCGCCGGTTGGAGCTCCATCAGGTCCTGGTGGCGGAATGGCGGGAAAGGCTTTCGCGCCCTACCGCCGGCCTCGTCACTATCGAGGCGGTCCGGCCGGTGCTCGAGCGCTGGCTCGGGAGACTTGGGACGCGGTGATCTCCTTCTGCGAGGATGTCATCTCGCAGAAGGAAGCTGCGGAGCGGGAGCGCGAGAGTGCAAGCGCTGACCCGATCCGCAGAAGGCGCACCGGGCGACGTCGTCGCCGGGAGAGGGCGGACAACGCCCTCTTCCAGCCTCCCTAAACGGTCCGGGGGCGACAGACGCGGGGAACGTCTGTCGCTCCCCCTCAAGGACCCGAGACGGTGGCGCGTTGTGTTCCACGCGCGCCTCTCCATGACGGCGGGGGGGAGTCTACGCCTCACTCCCCCCCTACAAACTCAAAGACGGGGCCCGCTGCGGCGGGCCATCACCAGTCGGGGGCCGCGGAAGAATGCTCTGTTCCCGTAGCCCCCGACGCAGCAGGTGCGAGAAGGAACACCGTGTGGTTTTTTTTTTTTTTTTTTTTTTTTTTTTTTTTTTTTTTTTTTTTTTTTTTTTTTTTTTTTAGTCGGTAGGTCACCCACTCTGGGTGGAGTCCGACACGCCCCGCCGCCTCCCCGGGCGGCGGAAGTCCATGATGGATTTTCCACACGCTAAGCAAAAAAAAAAAAAAAAAAAAAAAAAAAAAAAAAAAAAAAAAAAAAAAAAGGTTAGGTTAGGTTAGGTTAGGTTAGGTTAGGTTAGGTTAGGTTAGGTTAGGTTAGGTTGGGGTGCTAAGGGGTGCTAAGGTCAGACAACCTCCTCGTGTGCTTCGTGGCTATCAGTCCTTTCGAGATACGTCCCGGGGGAATGTTAGTCATGAAGCCTGGTGCACCCTGGGCAACTCGGGTATCAACTCTTCCTGACTTTTGGGGAGTCTTGATGCTCGAGGCTAATGGTCTGACACTGGGGAAAGGCCCTTTTCAGGGCCAAGGGGGGGGAGCCCTCCGCGCGGCCGCGAGGCTTCGTGGGGGGAAAAACGGCCCTTATCAGGGCCACGGCTGGGGAGTCCTCCGCGTGGCCGCAAGGCTTTGTTGGAGAAGAAACGGCCCTTTTCAGGGCCAATGGGGTGGGCCCATTCACTGGGTCAGGGTGGCGGGCTCGGCGTGTACTCACCCTACCACCGAGCTGGCAGCGGAGTTCTATCTCTCTGCCACCGCCGTAAAATCGGAGGGTACTCTTACATATGCTGAGTGCTGTGGTCATGTCTCGCGGCTCAGCGTGAGGTGCCCTCCGTCGGTCTTGGCTTGGTCGCCCGGACTGCGGGGAAGACAACCTCGAGAACAAATCACCCCGAATCCCAAGCGGCGGCGCACCGCGAGGGGATGTGTGGCTGGTCGGGGCTCCTCGGAGCAACCAGTCACTAGTGCGACTCCCACCAGGGTACCTGCGGACCCTCTGGTTGGGTTACACCCTACGCTTACCCGGGTACAGGGGGCACTGCCCGGGTGGACCTTTATTTCCCCCACACTCGTGGGATTCTATATGGAACTTTCAAATAATAAAAACAAAAACATAGAGGATGAGGAGATGGGTGCAGTATCCGATGCCGGATCTACATCCAGTGAGGTGATGGTGGTGGAGCACAGCACTCAGCTGAGCCCCTCCAGATTTTGGAGAGATGGGGAACCAGGGCGCAAACGACTGCGCTCTAGTGACGTGAGCTGTTCTGGCTCAGAAGCGGAAGACGACTTGCCGACTGGCAAAGTCGGTACGGCCAGAAGAGGGAGAGGTCGGCCTCCTACTACTGGGGAATATGTTGGGCTGGCCAAAGCCAAGGCTGAGTTGGTCTCATACAGGCGAGAAGAGCTTCGCCTTCGTGCCGAGGAGGAGGCACTGGACCTTGTCGAGCTTGCTAAGGCTAAGCGAGTGACGCCAAGGGCCGATGCTGGTTCTGCAGGGGGGGACCTCACGGCTGCTGCTCTTTTCGAGCAGGTGTCGGCTGGGTTAAAGGTGGTGCAGCACGTCGCCACAAAATCCAGTAACTTAAAAGGCACCTTTACGCGTAGCCTCAAAGACGCGATGAAGGTCATTGAGGAAGCAGCCAGTGGACTGCGACATCTATCCGCGAATGAGGAGAACGGCAAGCTGGAGGCTGCCAATAGTCGCCTGCAGGAGGAAGTGACCAAACTGCAGGCTGACAATGGACGTCTTCAAGATGACAACAGCCGCCTGAGGGCAGATCAGGTTATAATGCGGCGAGAACTGGATCAGCTCAAGTCGGACGTCGCAAAGATCCGCCAACCAGCTGCTCCAGTAGAGGCAGTGCAGCCGGCTGAGTCGGAGCTGATGGGCCTGCTCCGAACGGAGATGGCCAGCCTGGCTGCAAGGTTCGGCGTAATAGAGGGCAAAATCCTGCGCCCACCTCTCGCTGGGGACCGCAGCACCCAGAAGCAAGCGCCAGCCACACCGTCTTACGCGACGAAGGCTGCAGCGCCAAGTGCTGCACCGAAAACCGGTGGAACGGCAAGGAAAGGACAGGCCAAACCGGCCACAACCGCGTCGACCATGACGACGCAATCCCAAGCCGCTCCAACCCAGACGACATCGCAGCCTCCGCAGGAGACACAAACCCAGGCCGGTTCGGCCCAGGGCGCTCCAGGCCAGGCCAAAAAGGGAGCCAATGCCCCTGCTGCCTCCCAGAAGCAGACAGCTGCCAATGCCAAGGAAGGGGAGTGGCAGACTGTCAGCAACAAAAAGAGGAATAAGA